>JAJJMC010014297.1:4396891-4440628 GCA_023531435.1 Papaver californicum | reverse complement strand
GCAAAATCGAATACTAACTTAATAGAAACTAAGGTGCAATCTAGACACTAAAATGTGTCTATCAATATACTAGCTTAGGAGCAACATGACATATTTAAAGGCTAAGTATTAGCTTAGAAATGACTTAGCGTAAGTCTGAGAGGCATTTGAGGCCAAATATTATGGAACGCTAGCAAGAAGACCTATTAGAAAACTATATAAGATTTGGTAGTAGACCAATATTAAGAAGAAGGGCGTATTTCGGAGGGAAGTATCTAGAAAAGTTAGTACTAGCTACTTAGCACAAATAGTAATGTGTTAGCTCTTTAATATAAAAGGCTAATATCCTAACGTCTCAGAAGCAACGATAATATGCGTAGCTTCTAGCAAATATCAACTATGTTAAGGCTAGAAAGCTAGTGTCAAGGAGGTTTGATGTTAGCACTTCAACTAGGTCAAATATAGTTAACACTAAAGTGCCAGGGCCAATGCGCTTATATAGCCAAAGATGTGCTAAACCATAGACGCTAAGTATATGAGCTAAGTCAGAGAAGCATCAAATGGGGAGGCATTACGGCTAGATATGCTACGGTCTAGGGACGCATCAGCTGACACTCTGCAGCCAATGGGACGCATTAGGCATAGGCGTTACTCAAGGTCGCGTCAGCTGGAGATGGGGACGCGCTAGGATTGTGGTGCGTCAGATGGGATGTGCTAGGCTTGTGGTGCATCAACTGGGATGTGCTAGGCTTATGGCGCGTCAGCTGGGATGCATCATCCAAGGGACTGACGTGTCAGGCCTATGGCGCATCAGGTAGGGACGCGCTAGGCCAAGACGCATCAGCGTCAATGGCGCTAAGGTACTGGCGCATCAGCGATGGCGCTGCTAGCCATGGACGCATCGGCCAAGGAATGGGTGTTAGGGTTAGCATATTTAGCGGTAAGGTTAGGGTGAAGGTAGTGGCGCTCTAGTTAAGGCCTCATCAGGCCAAGATGTCTAGCTAAGTCCATGTTAGGCTAGTTGGCGCTTCTCAAACGTTGGGGTTAGCGCTAGGGTAAGCGCTATGGTAACGAGCTAACACCAATGTGGTGCTAAGCCAAATAGCTGGTGCTAACTTGGCGCTAAAAGGAGAAAAGGATAAGGTTAGCCTAGCTTAAAGACTCAATGCCTCTTTTGATGCATTGCTTATAGTTTGTGGCGCGTCCAGGAGGAGTGGCACATAATTTGTGGCTTATCTTTAAGCAAAGTGCTAAAGGAGCATATTTGAGCTCAGAAGAGCAATTTGAGACGAGTTCGTTGCTAACAAAGCATTAAGATAGAGTGTGTTTCTGGGCTTAAGCATTAACTATTCCTGTATTTGATAGATGTTGTTGGAACATCGATGCTCATTGAAGGCAAGCTCAAGGAATTCAGCCGTGGAATTTGTGCGACTTGAGACTATCTCGATATTGCATGATTATTATGAGTATTGAGGAGGCTGCAGGGCCAGTTTAGAATGTTTGACGAGAATCTATATTCTTAATTCGCTTGCAGAATATAAGTAGAGATACAATATTCCATTATTTATTATAGATTTAAGCATATGCGCATAAATACGCACATATCCTTTCATATTTTTGCTGCTTGGCAGAGGGTAATTTTACAATTCTAGCCCTTGTCAAAAACTCACCATCTACATTAAGTCCCTTGCTTAGTGAGGAACAATAATATTGCACAATAATCACTAGATGGTGACAATATGCTTGTAATGATTATATATGCATAATTTAAATTTTAAGAGTAGAAAAAGGTATACTTAGCTTCTTGGATGTTTGAGATATGCACCCCTTAACATAAATTTTGGCTGGGGATATTAGGCGCCTTTGTTCTTGCTAGGAGTACCAAATTACCACGGATGAGATATGCCAAATTTTCACGGAAAAGAGGAAGGCCGGTTACCGCCACTTTTTTCTCATTTTTCCTAGTTTCCTAGTCGAGCAAGGACTCTTCACGTTTAGCATCTAGATATACTCTTTTCTTTTTCATTTTTTTTTATAAGATCACTTCCTCTTTTGGTTTTCTTCTTCTTGTTCTGCTCGTTAGCAAAGAAGGCGTTGGTGGTAGAAGGTAGCAAGCGTCACCATCTAGGAATAGAGTTAAGTGCGTCATTCCCTTTTTTCTATTTATTTTTTATGCCATTATGGCTTATTTCCTTGCAAACCCTAGTTTTTTTTCTTCATGATGTTCCAACTAGGACCATATGTTTTTTGAAAGCCATCAACCTTTATCAAACTAGGGTTTTAATCCTTTTTTATATAGAAAGAACTTGAATGATTGCAGATGACTAGTGAACACGATAATGATGTTGGCACATCTTATGGTCAGAATAGAGAAGAAGTTTTTGATACCGTATTTCTTAAGAGCGTACCTCATACCCTTGATGGGTTTCAAGAATATATTTCTGAAGAACTCGTCGTACCTCCTGGTTTTATTGGCAACTTTATCTTCAGATCTGAAAAGTATGCTGTCCCAAGACTTTGTTTGCAGAGAGGAGATTATGTATTTTCTTATGTCGAGTTCAAGACACACCAAGTCCCCATGAAAAAGTGGGTAAGCTGGTGCAGAGAAATGTTGACTAACCCTTCAGCGGTTAAGGTTTTGAGAGATGCTCGAATGTTTCATGCTGTGAGGATGTCTGATCATCTGCAGGTTTTCAAAGATGTTGAAGGTCTTTTGACTTTTGCTTCACGTTAGTGTGAACCAACTTATTCTGCTATATGCCCCTGGGGTGAACTAACAATTACTATGGAGGATGTAGTTAGTTTGTTGTAGCTCCCGATTTCTGGGTCTTTCCGTGTCGAAAATTCTGCTGAAGATAAGCGAATGATCATGGCTTTGGAAAGAAGAAATCCAATATGGTAAAAGTCGAAAGGGTGCATATTATGTGAAATAGATCGATCATTGGTGGAATGGTAAAACCGATGCGAATGATCCCATCTTTAGTGACCCTTTGACCATTGTGGCGTTTCTGACACTCTTTGTCTAAAGATGTATTTGAAGACTTACCCGTTGGCAAATTGAAGCTCTTCGTTATTCCTATGGCAGTAGCGCTTGCTGGTGGCGAATGTCTCCCTATTGGTAAATTGTTTCTTGGTTCTTTGTATTCTCATTTGGATTCGTTGGCTCGCGATCTGAAGACTTCTAACAGGTTCATGAAGATTAATTCTTGCATTCCTACCAAGTTTCTCCAAACATGGTTATGGGAGTACGTCCCAAGATATGCGTTTTTGTCGAAGCCTCTAAACTTACAGAGAGTCGTTGAATATGGAAGGATCCGTTGTTGGCATAGAAGAAGTATTACCTCTGTAGATTTAGCTGATTTGATAGATGTCCAGAGTGAGGTAAACTTCAGGCCATGGGATTCCGAGCACGGACATATACTTTCATCAACTATTTTTGCTGGAGAGGTTGAGATAGTTATTTGGTAAGGTCCAAAGAGGCAAGTTAATGCCTTTTCTCCTGAAAAAAATGCATATATGAATAGTTGAACTCCAGGTTATATTCTTTCTCTTTGTTCAGAAGGTTATTCAGTGCAAGCATACAACATCGATCGTGTGGCTCATCAGATGAGTTTTGACAAAGAAGTGCCTCATAGTCACAGTGTAGCCCCGTCCATTAGAGAATTGAAGAAGAATTTGGATGTCTGTCTAGATGAGGGAATAAGCATCCCTTTTCTTCATACGGGGTAGCAAGCCTTGAATATCAGCTATGTACGTGCGCTTCTGAGAGGTGTCACTTCAAAGAATTCCTCTCGGGATCTCCAGTAATAAGAGGCGCTCCTTCCAAAAGGGGTAAGGCTCGAATTCCAACTTGCAGAATTCGTATAAGGCCAAGCAGAAGCTAATTATTAACGCGGATCATGAGGTAACAACCTTTTCTCTGACTTCTTGATTCTAGAAACATGACTATTAAAAATTCTTATCTTCATTCTTTCTGATAGGCTCGTAGGTTCGTCCTCGAGTGGATGCTATTTCTTTTGCTTCTAATGGTCCTCGGCCTATAAGGAAAGGGCCAAGAATGATTCTTCCTGAAAATAATACTGGTCCTTGCAAGAACGTAAGTATTCCACTTGGCATTCTCGTTAATTGTGTATTTTCATATCATAATATACTTTATCGTATTGGTGTATCATATGAGCACAAGTGCTTGTGTTGAGTTTGATGAGGCTCCTGAGGGTTCGGAAGACACCGTGAGCATGGAAGGAAGAACTTGAAAAAATATCTCGTATAAAAGAAATTCAAGAAGAGTCTGAATCCGACGCTATTGATGATGAAGTAAACAATGAAGGTGTAATGGTGCTGGACTCTTCCACTAACTTAGATCCGTCTCAAGTAAGTTTTACTCTTCTTGTAGTAGTAATAATTCATGTAGACTCTTTAAATTTCTCATATAATTATGACTATGCTTGAATTTTGTAAAGCATTCATAGATTTTCGTTGTCAGAAAATTTCAGAAGTATAATGACTAGGAAAAACGCCATAGAATCTTCGT
This sequence comes from Papaver californicum, assembly GCA_023531435.1. Classification (NCBI taxonomy): domain Eukaryota; kingdom Viridiplantae; phylum Streptophyta; class Magnoliopsida; order Ranunculales; family Papaveraceae; genus Papaver; species Papaver californicum. Next base: position 4,436,118 of record JAJJMC010014297.1, on the reverse strand, counting down.
ACGGCCACCGTATCGGATGATTGACCCCTCTATCCTTATTAGAAAACAATTTACCACATCCTAAGTAGAAGAAATACAGGTTTTGAGATCGTTTGGATCATCAAAACAACCAAACAGTAGAACTCATGAAGTATCCAGGAAAATCCTGACAGTTTTCAGACTCGACTCCGCTAGCCATTTTTGTCATAACGGTTAGCTCACTTCTCTTATTGGTGCGCCCTTTTAAAAAATTGTATTAGACTCCAATACGAAATTTTTGATATAAGAACCATTCACAGATTAATCACCAATTTTTTCCAGCTTCAGGGTTTCCGAAAGGCAGTAAAAATTGCTTCTGAGGCGTTTTTTGTAAATTTTCTTGTGATTGTTCCAACTCACATAATCTATCGAAAACACTTTTTCATGAAAGTATATGATTTTTTTGAGTATGTATGAAAAATTTTATGGTTTATGCTCAAGAATTTTGTGTTTGAGGCGCTCTGACTCAATTTTCCCGTATTTTCTCTACTTTTAGGGGGAGAATGATCAAAACTAAAGAGCTGAGCTTACTAGTGAATGAACAAGAATTACCGTTGATACCGATGTAGATAATGTCTTCTCCCATACTGAAAATCATGGGAGGATTCCTACTTGCATGCTTGTTGAGGATAGTGCTTCCATTGAGTATCCTGGTGCAGGTATTGATGTTGACTTCGGCTCCAGCAGGATTTTTCCTGGGTACTTGCGTGTTGGGGGGTTTGTTGTTCCATCCACCTATGCTGAGTTATATACAAAGATATGGAAGAATTTTGGCCACTTCTATGTAGATAATTCCAGGAACTACAAGGCTTTGGAACGATATGTGTCTAGTTTGTTACCCATCATACAGGAGATGATCTCGCTCCCTCGGAATGAAGTTTCTGATGCAGTTTTCGAGAAGTGGGAGGAAGATGTGAATAAGACCGAGCACTCTGGTCTGAATGTCATGTGGTTCCATCATCGTCTGGGAGCCATGCGAGAGCATTTTGATGAAGTATGAGAACTTGCTAGTCTGGAGGCGGTGACCAAAACTAGAGAAGAGGTTGAAAGGCTTTCTCAGGAATTGGATCTTGCGACTGAAACTCTTGGAAGGATAAAGAAAGAGTATTTTGTAGGGACTGAGCCAGCTTTCAAGGATTTTTTCTAGATTTATAATTTTATGAAGCACATTTATGGTTTTCTTTTGGGATTTTGAGTAGGTAGGTTTTTGATAAGTTATTTGTGGAGAGAGACAAACTCTTTTATTTATTTATTTTGAAATGGATAAAGATACTTGAATTGATTGATAAACTTGAAAACCTAAGTGTGAATGCATAAATATTCCAATCATTTTTGAGGAAATATAAATATTGCATGAAAATAGGAAAATATTTGAAGTAAAATAGTGAAGCACTCAGGCTTTGCAAGATATAAGCCACTTGCCATGAGTCACTAATCCTTCTGACTTGGCACGGTTTGTAAGCTTGTAGTGACCACCTAGTAGAGTTTCAGTGATTATGTAAGGTTCTTCCTTGATAGTTAGAGGAATTGATGCAAGAAGTTGTGCCTTTTTAGTAATTTTCAGAACCATGTCTCCAATTCGAAAAGGTCCAGAATTCATCATCTCGTCTAATAGGCCTTCTCTTTGGACGGCCAAGGATTGTTGTTGGAATTTCTTCTCATCATCGGGAGCGACTTGACTCGCAAGTGAGTCATGAATTTTCTCATCCTTAGCAAAATCCATTTTCAACCATTTGATGAAATATTAAAATGAATCGGCTTCCAATTCACATATTTTCGCCGTGACATAGTTTTCTTCTAGGCGGAGCTCCCGAGTCTTGACAGGAAGAGGGGTCACTGATTACAAAGGAGTTTGAGAAGTGGGACTTACTTGGCCGAGTTTTAGAGTCCAAATTGAATCTCCAGGCTTTGTGGGCAGTCCCCATCCATATTCCTCATCGTTCGTGTCGACTATGTTCTCCGGAAAGGCTTGACTTGAGTATGAGTATCCTCCGAGAAGAGTAAGCTTTTTCCATCCATAAAATGATTCAGGGCATCAAAGACATCTTGGCGTTTTCCCTTCGAAAGATAGAGAAGTTTGCACATGGATTTCATTAAAGATTGAACCGTATGATTAGTTGACTTCTCAGAGAGAGTCAAGTTTCTGACCTAAAGGGAATTTTTGTGGACTCCTTCAGCTTCTAATTGTAATTCTCCTGATTCCATCTTTTCTTTAAAGATACGCTTCAGATTGTTACAATCACTGGTTGGGTGATTGATATATCTGCTGAGTTATGGGAAGTCGTTGCACAGGAGGTAACTGGAGGGTACCGTCTTCTATCCATACTTCAAGTACTTTGAGTACTTCTTCCATTGGAACTGGGAAGTCCGGGAACATTATGTTTAGCTTAACATCTTCTCCCTGTTGTAGTTGTAATTATTGTTGCAAAACTTTTGCTGTATTCTGAGACAAAGTCGATCTTCGAGTTCGTACTGGTGTTAAGATTGGATTGGAAGGAGAATGCTTTGTCTGTGACTCTGGTTGAGATGAGGCTTTTCTCTTGGGTCCCTCGTTACTGACAGTACCAATTGATGGTTGAATGTTGTATTTTTTTTTGACTAACCGTTGACTTTTATGTGTGTCTCCACGTTTTTCTTCTCTTGCCAATTTGGTTTTCTCCAGGAGGGCAGGAGCAGTTGTGGTGGATCGTTTCGAGGCTTCGTGTAACTCAAAGAAAGTATGAAAATGTAATTTTTCTAGAAGAACACGATAAACAGGGATCATACCATTAATGCAGAGCTCCACTAGTTGATGTTCTTTCATATTCGGATCGTTACAAATCTAGTGCTTGAATTCTGAATATCTTTGTATATTCATTGGGGTGCTCGTTGTTTCTCTGGAACATTCTTCCTAGATATGATAGGGTGATCTGCTCGGAGACGAAGAAGTACTTCTTGTAGGAGGCATTAACCATGTTCTCCCAATCAGAGATGATGTTGGGAGCAATATTGTTATACCACGTGTAGGCTCTTCCAGTGAGGTACTTTGAAAATTCTTGAAGGCGTAGCACATGATTATATTCATATCCTCCGAGTGATTCGAGAAATCGAGAGACGTGTTCACGAGCATTTCCATTTCCATCGTATAATGAGAAAGTAGGAGACGAATAACCTCCCGGCAGAGGAATCCTTTGAATTTCATGCGGGTAGGGAGGTTGGTGTTGATGGACCGAGGATGAGTCTTCCTTGCCATGATTTCGTAAGAGTCTCTCCAGATCTTTACGGGTGACAAAATTGGATTGTTGGTACCTCTACGGTGGGCGATCAGGGATTATATGAATTTCATCACTCCTTTGAGTCTTTGACATCCTAGCATCAGCAATGGTTTTAGGGTTGCTCCTGGTTCGCTCCATCAGCCGATGACGTTGTTCTGGAGAGAGTTGCCCTGTCAAGGTCTTGAGACAAGCAAGTACTTCCTTCTGAGTAATAGCCATGTCCACTTTTTTTTAGGAAAGAACCTCCTGTCTCTTCATCTAATCAGCTATGTTGAAAGGAGTTTGAGTATTCTCGGTGTCTTCAACGGTTTTGTCACCGAGAAGACCCGTAGTATTAGTATTAGTACGAGGAGGTTCAATAATAACAGAGGTGTTTTTAGAATCACCACCACCATTGCTACCTGAACCGACTATAGGAGTTGTAGCTGCTCCATACCTAAGATCCACCATCTTGAATAACTGAAAATTGGCTTTTGTAATTGAGAGGTTGACCTCCCACTGTGGTCGCCAATTTTTTTAAGGTAAAAACAAATGTACAGTAAAATCGTACTTTCAAGTAATTTCTAGATATCAAAATCGAACAGGACGAGCCTAAACCAAACATATGGACGTTCACGTCCTGCTTCAATCACAAAGGTTGGGTAGGTCTTAGGGGAAGGAAGCAAAGAAGGTTGAGAAATATCAGTGTGATAAGTAGTGTGTAAAGAAGAAAGGATTATCTCTGAGATGAATCATTAATTTTGTATGTTTAGTTTCTCCTCACTTGTTGTTTCTTGTTCTGAATAGATAAGAACTATCTATTTGTAGTTCGAAAGAGACACATTGATTTCACGTAAGTGGTGGAAGTTAGGGAGAGGTGGAGAAGTGATGATTGTGGAGATTGTAGTGGGGGTTGTTTCCGGAAAGTAGGGAAGACCTGTCTAACCACTACTCCTCATCCTCTCAACTACTATGTAATAGTCCCACTACTTGTTATCTTCTTGTTCGTGGATGTGTTGCCACAAAGCACAATTGTCGTAGACCTCCAGAACAATATCCCAATGATAATCCCTCGATATGTTGTATTTGATATCTCGTAGAAATAATGGAGTCATAAGCCACTATTGTTTTGATTAATTCAAGTCAAGTCAAATGACTTGCTAAGTCAGTGAGGCAAGTTGCACAACTCAGTGAATTGATAATCAGACTGATTAGTGTCGAGTCTGTTAATTTCAGTGGTCATGTACTAGCTTCGGAGTAACATGGCATATTTAATGGCTAAGTATTAACTCAGAATTGACTTAGCCTAAGTCTGGGAGGCATTTGAGGCCAAATATTGTAGAAGGCGTCTTAAGCAAGAAGACCTATTAGAAAACCATATAAGATTTGATATTAGACAATATTGAGAAGAAGGGAGTATTTCTGAGGAAAGTAGCTAGCAAAGTTAGTATAAGCTACTTATCACAAATAGTAGTGTATTAGCTTTTTAATATAAAAGGTTGCTAACGTCACAAGAGCAAGACTAATATGCATAGCTTCTAGAAAATATCAACTATGCTAAGGCTACAAAGCTAGTGTCAAGTAGGTTCGAAGTTAGCACTTCAACTTGGTCAAATATAGTTAGTACTAAAATGCCAGTGCCAATGCGCTTATATAGCCAACGATGTGCTAAGTATAGATGCTAAGTTAGGGACGCATCAACTGTGGAGGCGCTACAACTAGAGACCCTAGAGCCTATTGACGCATCAAATGAGACGTTGCAGCCAAGGGAACGCATCAGCCATAGGCGTTACTCAGGGATGCGTCAGCTGGAAATGGGGACGCGCTAGGATTGTGGCGCATCAGCTGGGACGTGCTAGGCTTGTGGTGTGTCAGCTGGGACATGCTAGGCTTGTGGCGCGTCAGCTGGGACGCATCATCCAAGGGAGGGACGTGTCAGGCCTATGGCGCATCAGATAGGGACGCGCTAGGCCAAGACGCATCAACGTCAAGGGTGCTAAGCCAATGGCCCATCAACGATGACACTGCTAGCTATGGACGCATCGGCCATGGCATGGGTGTTAGTCTTAGCACGTTTAACGGTAAGTTTAAGGTGCTAAGGTAGTGGCACGCTAGCTAAGGCCTCATCGGGCCAAGATGTGCTAGCTAAGGCCATGTTAGGCTAGTTGGCGCTTCTCAAGCGCTGGGGTTAGCGCTATGGTGGCGAACTATCGCCAATATGGTGCTAAGACAAATAGCTGGTGCTAACTTGGCGCTGATAGGAGAAAAGGATAAGGTTAGCCTAGCTTAGACGCTCAATGCGTCTTTTGAGGCATTGGTTATAGTTTGTGGCACGTCGAGGATGAGTGGCGCATAATTTGTGGCTTATGTTTAAGCAAAGTGCTAAAGTAGCATATTTGAGACGAGTTCGTTCCTAACGAAGCACTAAGCTAGAGTGTGTTTGGGTCTTATGCATTAGTTATTCCCGTATTTGATAGATGTTGGTGGAACATTGTTGCGCATTCAAGGCAAGCTCAAGGAATTCAGTTGTGGAATTTATGCGACTTGAGAGTAGCTCGATATGGCATGAATATTATGAGTATTGAGGAGGATGCAAGGCCAGTTTAGAATGTTTGACGAGAATATTTACTCTTAATTCGCTTGCGGAATATAAGTAGAGATTCAATATTCCATATTTTGTTATAGAGTTAAGCATATGCGCGTAAATACACACATATGCTTTCATATTTATGCTGCTTGGCAGAGGGCAATTTTACAATTCTAGCCCTTGTCAAAAACTCACCATCTACAGCAGTACATTTGTTTCCACTCTAAAACAACCTCTAATAGAATTAAAGATTCTTATCTAATTCTTATCAAAATTAATCAAGTGTGCTTTGAATGAGTCCATCATTGCATCATTAATTTCATCTTTAGACCCTTGATAATTTAGAATAAGTTTTGGACTCCAAATCCACCATTTGTAAAAGAAGGGAATCAAATTGTTGTCTAAGAACAAGATTTACTTTATTTTTTAGGGTACTCCACTTTTCAGAATTTTAATGGAGTATATCAAAGTCATCAACTAAAGGTTCGTTAGATGAGATCTCAACATCAAAAGAACTTATTTCAATCTTGCCAGCATACAGTTTGCATAAAAAAAAAATTGATACTGCATTTTTGAATTATTAATTAAACACTTTTTAGTTTTGTAAAGAGTGATTAATATTCATTGAGTGTGTGTTATTTTCATGACTCGAAATAGGAAAATCTATGCCTGGTGGAGAACGAGAAACACACATATCCATATTCAGATTCGAAGAAGAATCACCCATATCCATATTCGATGAAGTAGGACCTATATCCGAAACTTTTTGCCTCTTTCCATTCTCATTGATAGAAAATTTAAATTTTGAATTCAAACTTGATACCGAAATCGCTTCATTTCCTTTATCAGTATGCGAAAATTTCTTTAATAGATTTTTTTGCCTTAAATCACGGGATTTTTAGGTAAGTTGAGATAATTTAGACTGATTCACATTTAAAGCAATACTTTCCTTGATATTTTTCGCATGAAAAATCTATTGAACAACTGGAGTTAGCAAGATATCCTTACTAAGTTTTGGAATCCTTACCTTATGAAAATATTGATCAAGTTTCCTTTAGAAAAATTCAACGGTTACACCTTAACAGGGAAAGAAATACCCTTGAAAAGTTAAATAAAAGATTTAATAACTTGATCATATTCACTAGCTTTAATATGAATATCTGACACACCCTCATAATTTAACGTTGAAGCATGGACCTCCAATAATCCCCCTAACCTTGCATCAAAACTGCTAAAAAGTCAATGCCCCAAAAATTGAAAGGTAACCCACTAACTTTCATCTATGTCCTTCAGATAAAGGAACTGCATTAATTGTGCGATACCAAGGTGCAAGCCGAATTGATATATCCTCAAACTCAAAAAAAAAAAAACCTGGCTAACATGGACTTTTTTATCTTCGGTTGATGAGAAAAAAAATGTATTCTTATATTCCTTTTTAAAAATGTGAAAAACATCATTCAAGTCGAATCTTTGTGCAATTGCCTTACCAATTTCTCCCATAATTAACCACCTTTTTTTCAATGATCAAAGCTTGAACCAATTTGCTGAAAGTTCAATTAAATTATTGATAACTTCATTATCCTTTGTTGGTTGAATCAAAACCCAATTAACCTTTGAACTGGTAATAACTTTTTTTGAGATTGAAGATGTGAACTATGAAAATCCATTAATAAAACAAGACAATATTCTCTCACCAATCTCAGCAGGAAACGACATAGATAATTTTTTGTTTTCCAAGGAGAAAGTTGCACGAAAAAACTCCCCATATTTGTTTAGATTCCTTGAAAACAATGTGTTAATCATCTTTATGGATTTTCAAACTATAAAAATCCTTTTTGGACTCTTTGCTCAATTTATTTTCCATCCAAACTATAGCTTATTTACTGACCAAAACTTGTAAAACATCCTTGGTATTTCTTGTTTTTTTCAACAATCAGAATATCATTAATTTTTCTAGTTAAAACAAAATATTTGTATTCACAATCAATAGAGATTTGATGATTAATACAAACTTTACACTTGTATTTTTTTTGTTTGTAAATGTTTTCCAATCTTCTTCAACCTCGGAAACTGATGATAACTCACCATTTTCTATGTTTACCACCAACAAGTTCAACTCACTTCTCAGAAAAACCTTCTATTTTCTTCAAATTATAAAATACCTTTCTACTTTTATGATCCTTGTCCAATAACTTATCATTGATCTCGTTTGATGATGATCTTCTCCTTATAGCCGCTGCAAGAGAACTAGACATTCTTTCTCCCTCACACCAGTTTTAGGATATTAAAAGTGGTTTTGAACGAGTTATTGATATATTAGTTCTTCAATTTGGGGAAGAACATGTACAACTATTTTTTGGAGGAGAACATGTACATCAACCTTGGGAAAGAAGATGATTATTTTAGAAAAAAAACACAATTTTTTAATATTTAGAGGGTTATTTTAGTGGTGTACGACAGTAGTGACAAGTGGATTAAAATTGATGAGGACATTATGCAAAAGTAGAAAAATACGGGGTCAATAGGGAAATTATAATTAACAATGAGGACACTACGTTAAAAAGCCTAACTTATTTTTATATCCACCTAACATACACATGACTATCGGAGATTTTATAATTATACCTTAAATTTTTATGGTTAATGCTATTAAAATAATTTTAATTATATCTCTATCTAAAATATATACCCAAACACTATTGGAGACACTCTTTGGGGAAGGGGGGCTACGGTATTAACAAAAATACGTTAAATATATAATAAAGTATATATATGTTGTTAAAATAAATCTCATTATGGTCATATTGCTAAGTTTTCATATTTATTATCTTACAATTTGTAAGCAAAAAATAAAACAAAATATATTTTGTAGAATGGTAAGAATTTTTGGCACAAAAAGGAGAGGAGAGAGCATACATTGTTAAAACTCTACTTCACATTTCCATTAAGAAAAATCTACCTTAAATCGGCTTTACGTAAAAAAGAAACACTAACCCATTCACATTATCTAAAGGGAGATTTTGTGTTATCTCCCTTGGATAATATACTAATTTGTATTACCTCCTTTATTAATTGATAATTGGTAAAATCTTCCTTCTGTCAACGTTGACGTTATCGTTCAATAAATTGTGCATGTGCAACTTACATGCATGTGATTTAAAATATTAAATTTCAAAAACCCAAAAATACTCTTTTACAAAAAAGTATAGATTTATACTCTTAATTAATCTGACAGTCCCAAATAGAGATCCTAGATAAACCCTAAAAACATCATCATCTTCTTCACCGCCTACTCCACCGTCAAGCACCATCCTGATTCGCAAATCTACAACTCCATCAGTTTAGCTAGTAAACACCTAATCATACCAGTAATCATCATAACTTAAAATCGACAAAACTTAATTATACGATTTTACTAAAAAACCTAAAGTTAGATCCCAATTCGATTAAATAGAATGAAAAGGTAGTCAAAAGTAAATTTATAGAGATGGAACAGAATCACCTAATTTGTCAACTTTACTCATTAGTCGTAGGTGATCTTGTCGACGATGCCATTGAAATTGTTGAAATCGTTGATGTTGGTGATAATACCAATAATGGTTAAGAAATTTTTGAAACTGGTGATCAATACTGGTCAATTGCATTTGTTTAGCAACTGATTTTGAAATTAAATCAACAGGTGAAATATGTAAATCTTTTCTTTCTAATTGTGTCTCGAATTAACCTTGTACACCTATTAACACTACCTAATTGTACTTTTCCAAGTGCAGTCTAATTCTGATGCTAGTTGAGGGTGCTTAGTTTATTAATTGTATGATACCGAGATGACTTAGAGGGTGTTTGTTTTTTGCACTATATAGTGATTTTCACTTCAAATGTCTTTAAAATGGTGGGACCCAAAAAAATGGGGTGTTTGTTTTTTGACTATATAGTGATTATCACTTGAAGTGGTGGTGATTTGAAGTGTAAAATATGAAGTCGAAAAAAGCTACTTCAATTTTACCACTTCAAATATTTATCACTTACTACCCATTTTACCCTTTAACAACTATTACTATTCCAAACTCTATCCCAATCTCTCACAAACCTAAAAATCTAAACTCTCACCATTCTCACGTCTAAACTCTCATCATTCTCACGCCACCACCACTGCTGCCCACCATTTCCGCCACAACTGCTGCTGCCCACCACTTCTGCCACCACCGCTACTGTCCACCACTTCCGCCACCACCACTGTTGCCCACCACTTCAGCCACCGCCATTTCTGCCGTCCATTTCTGAGGTAAGTTCACAAACCCTAACTTTTTGTCCCAACCAAAATCATTCCAAACAAGAGACATGTTATCGGCAAACCCTAACTTTCTGAGGGTTAAATTGTTTGCTAATAAAGTGATGATCGAAGTTAGAAGTTAGAATTTGAATCTGAGAGTAAATGGTTGCATCGAAATTATGTATTGTTAGATTCAAGGGGCTCGTGTAAAACATCTAGGTAGTTATCAACTATATGTTCATGTTTACTTCATCATTTTTTAGGCGCTAAACAGTTTTGTGTTGCTTATATATATTGTTTCGGAATTGCTCTATCTAGTGGGTGGTTTTTTGCCTTTTGCATTATGTGTCTTAAATATATTAATAGGAGTATTAGTTGAATTATGTATATATGTGTAGGATTTGAAACAAGATGGATAAGAATGAGAAAAGAAGTCCTCATGTATGGAAAGAGAAGCCTGAAATGGAAAAGGAGTTTATCCGGTTATGCTTGGAGGCGGTTAATCAGCACGGATACTCAGGAAATTCTCTAAAGTCATGGACTAACATCTATACTACCCTAAACACCAAGTTCCAACAGAAATTTGATCAAAAGGCTGTGAAAAATAAGTGGAACAATTTGAAAAAGAGATACATGGTGTGGAGAACATTGACCCACAAAACCGTCCATGGTTATAATGCTGAAACTGGAACATTTGATTGGCCCGATGAAGTTTGGGCAGCAGAAATCAAGGCAAGTAGTCATTCATTTTATAGTTGTAATGCTAGAAATTGTCAATGCTTGATATGCCAGAAATTGGCATAGATAGAACTATTGTCGGTCGAGCATGGAGTAAGATGGTGTCTAGTGGTGATTATCGTAAGGGTTTTGTAATGCTAAAAGACATCGAGATGAAAGCAGCATATGTTCGTAGCCTTGCAGATGCTTGATATTGATATAGTATTATGCTTGCACACTTTTTTTTTTTGTTAAAACTTTTTGACACTATATTTTGAAGTCAATACTGATAAACAAAATTTTATTTTGGTTATATCATGTTGGTACTTTGTTTAATTTGGATTAAAACTTGTGTAATGCTTTTTTGTGATGAATGATGATTATCCTCTTTTATGTGTGTTTGATATATGTTGTTTAATGCTCGTTTTATATATTTCTAAGTTGAATTTGTTATGTTATAATGTTTTATTTCTATATTGTAGATGGTGAACTCAATCAGGGAACTATTCATATACTTGTGCAAGGAACAAGAAAAGTTCATGCTTATGGCAATGGCATCTCTTTTATGGCTTAAAGAATCTGAAGGAAGTAATGGTACTCGAAAAAAGATATGTGTCTCGTCTCTTAGTGTTAAAGCTTACATGGAGGAGTTGCTGAAAGGAGAACCTATTGTAATGTATGATCTACTTAGAATGGACACTCATGCCTTTACTCAATTATGCTCATATTTCAGAGAGAATGGATTGCTTACTGATAGCAAGCATTTAGATGTTGAAGAGAAAGTTGCAATATTTTTTATGACAATTGGTCATGTTGAATCAAACCGAACGATTAAAAATCGGTTTCAATATTCCGGACAAACTATTAGTAAGTATTTTCACGAAGTGTTGAAAACGATGTTGAAATTCTCTAAAGAAATGATAGTCCCGCCAACATTTGATAAACCTATGCCACCAATTCGAACGCATCAACGCCTTTGGGGAGGACCATTTGAAGGAGCAATTGGAGCATTAGATGGTACCCTAATCCATGCAATCGTTCCACCAGAAAAGAGAATTTCATACCAAGGAAGAGGTGAGAAAAAATGTTTTCAAAATGTCATGGCTATATGTGATTTCGATATGAAATTCTTTTATGTGGTAGCTGGGTGGGAAGGTGTAGCTCACGATTCCAGAGTGTATGTGAAAGTATTCGTAACCCGGCATTTAAGTTTCCACTTCCTCCTCCAGGTAATTTATATTAATTTTATTTAAAATTTCTTATTCTTATCTAATTAATGAATAATTTTAACTAGTGTATTGGTCATGATTTATTTTCTTGCTTCTTTGTTGTAGATAAATATTATCTATGTGATCTTTCTTACTCGCACACGAGGGGTTTTATGGCTCCTTATCGGGGTCAAAGATATTGGTTGTCAAGTTGGAGATCGGGTCCCGCGGTTAGTAAAGAGGAAGCATTCAATCGTTCTCATGCTCGATTATGGAACGTGATTGAAAGGACTTTTGGTGTATTGAAGAATAGATTTAAAATATTAGAAAGAATGCCGTTTTATAGCTTGCGTACTCAGCCACATATAGTAATTGCATGTATGACGGTTCATAACTATCTTCGTCGGTATTATCTTAATGATGAGTTGTTTTCGCAATATGAAGATGATGATTTTGTGGTTAACGACAACGAAGATCCGATGCTTCCTTCCGAAACATTTAGGCCTCAAGACAATTTGCAATAGTCCAGCTTCGTGAGGATATTGCCAACAAACTAGTTACTCTTAACATCAATTAAGGTTCTTGTGTTTATGTTTGTCGTGAATTTAAACTTGTGTTTGGTAGTTTCGGATTTGTTGACATTATTATGTTTTTATCATGAGGAATGATGATGAATTTTATTATTAAAATGGAAGAAACATATCTAAGGGTAAAATAGACAGTTGTAACATAAAAAGCACTTTAAAGTGAAAAACAAACACATAATAACATTTTAAAGTGCCTAGAAAACAAACACACAACACTTCAAAATAGCATTTGAAAGTGCAAGTACTTTAAAATGCTAATCACTATATAGTGGAAAAAAACAAACACCCCCTTAGTAGGCTGTGTAATCGATATTGTAGTATTGTATCACAATTTTTCCTAAATAAAATGAGTTAATCTAGACGAATTTGATGTTTTGGATGAAGGTAATCATCTATTACTAATTTAATATTTTGGATGAAGGTAATCATCTATAGTAATATGATTATTTAATTTCTTAATTGTGAAGCTTTTTTTTTGCTGTCGTTACTCTACCTAAAGATATTTTTACAAATAAGGGGAAATTGATTAGCCAGTTGAATCCATTGGTAAACTATCCGAACAACAAGAGGTGACCGACTAGGTTTGAATAAACAACGTGATGATTCTTTTTCTTTTTTTTTTTTCAAAACCAGTTGTGAAAAAAGTTTTTATAGAAAATAAGGATAATTTGGGTAGTTCGTCAAATTTTTTACTTTTTTTACCACGATTAGAGTATTGCTAAGTCATCTAACTGGAAAATAGATGGAATAGTTAAAGAATAGAGGTTTTATCAATTATTAATTAATAAATAAGGTAATGCAAATTAACATATTATCCAACGAGAGTAACGTAAAATCCCCCTTACCTATATATTAAAACTCTACTTCTTAATTTTTAGCCATTATTACACTAAATATCAAACTCCTAATTAATAAAAATTACTTCCCAATCTAAAATACGTTGAACATTAACTCTCAAATATTAGAGACCCGTACATTTCCAGTTATACCAAATCAAATATTTCCCAAATCCTAAATGTGGTTGAATTATAATTCCAACAAGAATAACGCCCAATCGGCTACAAAAATTCAAAGACTTGAGCATAAAACTTCTTTTGGGCTACTTAAGTGAAGCAACATGCTACTAGAATGTTCATTCTATTATTTGTTAGAAATACAACTAAATGGGCAAGGCCAGGTACTTAACAATTTGTAGACAATAAAAATGAACGATATCTAGCAGAGATTACCGACAAAGAGTTGACAAGTGAAAAATAAAATAAAATTGGACAATTAAAACAGAAGAACCATTTAAATAGTAACCTCAAGTTCAAAGCCTTCCAATGTTGGAGAGACTTTTGTCATGCCTATTTTCTTTAAAAAAAAGTCTTACAAAATATCTAATAACTACAAATAATTTTGAAGTATAAATCCAATAACAATGGTGTTAGAGTGACTTTTAAAAATTCTCACTCCAATAACATGGAGTTTTGGGGTGTTTAATTTTTTTTTTTTTAAAAGGTCCTCTATTGACTAACAAGAAGATTTTAGATAGCTTTCTTAAATTAACGAACAAGATATTTTAAAAATGGGGTCAAAGTCCCTAGATTTCCTAATTCACTAACTCATGTTAGAATAGTCTCTGAATCAGGATCTAACTTCCCGTACGAAGTATTTTAAGGCCATGTTTGGAACCTTGAAGCTAAAAAAGTGAGGTTACGATATTCTCCCAAATACCTGACTTACGTATACCCTCATCTAGATTAGATAATTATTTTTCATTAAAATAGGTAGTTATCTTAATTTCTAAAAAAAAAAAAATTAAAATTGTATTCTTTTTTTTTTACCCCAAAAAATCTTTCTATTAATTATTTAATATCTATAATTATTTTTTTTCTCTAATAAAAGTAACAGTATATGAATATGAGACAAACAAGATACCAAATAAATTCATGACATACTAGATAATTGATTCAAAGACAAACACTATTGTTGTTAATTGATTATGATAAGGCTAGTTTCTCTTATATGTAGCCCACATATTTATTATCTATAACCCAAAAAGTTTAAGTAAAAGTGAGAAACCAAACAAGTCATAATTCCTTACTAAATCCTACTTCTTCCCCAAAATCAAAACACAACTTAAATCTTCTTTAAAATAAAACTAAATTATAATTCAAACTAATTGTAATTTTTTATTAATATTCTTACAAATTTACCAATTATAAACCATAATTCCTATTTTCCTTCAAAGTCAAACTAAACCCAATAATTGTAATTCTGCTCATAATATTCTTACAAATTTACCAATTATAAACCTTAATTCCTACCTTTTTTCCAAAATCAAATTACACCAAATTATTTCTTTAATCCATATTGAATTAGAGTTTTAATTAATTTTAATTATTTTATTTAAAATCTCCACAACAATAACACCAATTCAAATGGAATTAACTAAGATCTTTATGCTTTTCTTAGAATCATTCTTTCTGAACTCTACAGACATAATCTATAAATATTCACTAAGATGTTGTTCTTTTTTCTCAATCAAAATTACATTAAAAATGATTGAGTGTATTGATTATTCTTCAAAATCATCAATTACGCCACAAATCTTATATAAACTTAACTATAAAAATTAGATTAAATATTGATTATAATTTTATCGGTTATGAAAAATAATTATAAATATCCATTCGATTAACTTAATTACTTATTTATACGGGTTATAGGGCTACATTTAAGAGAAGCCTATGATAATCTTACTCAAACTAATTAGAGTACCTCGCTTGTAATTCGCAGACGATATACTCATATTCTTGGATGTTAAAGAGGAAGTTGTTGAAAATTTGCTTTTGGTTCTACAGATTTATGAGGCTATCAATGGTTTAAAAGTTAATTTGGAAAAAAGCACTACCATCAGTATAGGTGTTGATCATAAAGTTAAAGAGTTAGTAAAATTTCTTACTTACAAAGTGGAAACTATACCTTTTAAGTACCTAGGCATGCCCTTGGGTGCCATTGTGAAACAAGCAAGCATTTGGGAGGTAGTTCTGGAGAAGTTCAAAAAGAAATTAGCTATGTGGAAAAGAAGATATATGAACAAAACAGCTAAACTAACACTAAAAAAGTGTTCTTGCTATCCTTTCGGTATACTTTATGTCCTTGCTGCAGATGTCAGCGGCAGTAGAGAATAAGATGGCTAAGATGAGGCAGGATTTTCTATGGGGTTCCACTACTAAAAAGAGAAAAATTGCCGGGTAAAATGGGATAAATTATATAAAACCAAAAGAGAATGGAGGTATGGCAGTAAGGAATTTAAGGCTCATCAATAAGGCTATGTTAGCAAAATGAAGCTGGAGATATATAGTAGAACATAAAGCCCTTTGGAAAAGAGTGGTGCAAGAGAAAAAAAAATCTGGTGAAAAAGAGTTTTGGTCAAAAGATATTTCACTACCTTATGGCAGAGGTTTTTGGAAGGGCATTCAAAAGGAGAAATTGGTGATTGGAAGGAATAGCTCAATAAACATTAAAAGTGGAATGTCAACCAGATTTTGGTTGGATAGATGGAAAATATCAACCCATTTCACATTTCATCAAAATGCTTACAATTTGGTGGTGAACAAAAATGCAAAAGTTGGTGAGCTGGTAGATCAACGTCCTTGTATTTCGATGCATGGTGTGGCGAAACTAGTATTGCTGCTGTGATTGGACCGGAGAATCTTGACCGAAATATTCTAGTTAGTGACATGCTGGATAATAGTACGTGGGTTTTATCGGAGGACTGCATACATAGTATGCTTGCTGTTGTGGTCGTTTTGGAGGATTTTTCAATTCCTATGGGCGGGTGAAGACTATAGAGTGTGGAAACCTAATTATAGAGGTGAATTCACGGTCAGTTCTTCCAAAGATTTAACACGGAGAAGATATTAAAATCTAGAAGGTGTGCATTTGATGTGGAGGTCTTCATCCTTATCTTTTTTGATGACATATTGGTTTATAGTAAATCATTGGAGGAGAATTTATCTCACTTATCTCAATCATAAACTTTACTCAAGCAACACTCTTTTTTTGGCAAAAGGTCTAAGTGTTGTTTTGCTTAACCACAACTAGACTATTTGGGCACTTGATTACTGCAGATGGGGTAGCTGCTGACCCTGACAAACTTGTTACAATATAAAGTTTTCCTCAACCATCTAATCTTAAGCAATTGAGGGGATTCTTGGGTATTACAGGGTATTATAGAAGATTCATTCAAGGCTATGGTAACATTAGAAAGCCTTTCACGGATATGTTAAAGAAAGACTGATTTTGATGGTCTCCAGAGGACTTGCAAGCTTTTGATACTCTCAAAATAGTCATGCTATATGCTCTAGTCTTGGCTCTTCCTGACTTCTCCAAACCCTTTGTTTTAGAGACTGATGCATACTCAAGAGGGGTGGGTACTGTATTAATGCAATAGGGTAGGCCTATAACGTTCTTTAGCAGAGCCTTGGTCCCTAAAGCTTTGGATCTCTCTACTTATGAAAAGGAATTGCTTGTTATTGTGATAGCTGTTCAAAAGTGAAAGTATTACTTGTCACATAATCAGTTCGTCATCAACACTGATCACCATAGTTTGGAATACTTTATGGAACAAATAATCACCACTGTGTTACAAGAAAGGTGGCTTATGAAATTGTTGGGACAGGACTATGCGATTAGATACAATAAAGGCTTGGACAACAAAGCTGCAGATGCCTTGTCAAAACTTTTTTCTTCTTCTTCTTCTGCTTGCAATTCTATCTCTTTGGTGCAACCCCAATGGACTCAAGACTTTCTCAGCAGTTACTTAGGTGATGCCTTAGCACAACAATACATAACTCAACTGTTGGTAAACCCTACACACCCACATTTATCTCTTTCTCAAGGAATCCTTAGGTTTAAGAATATATTGTCTGTGGGATCTGGAATGACATAAAGACTTCTATATTACATTCAGTCCACTCTTCAGTTGTAGGTGGTCATTCTGGCATGCTTGGCACTTATAATAGGGCCAAATCTTACTTCTATTTGCCAAAAATGAAGCAAAATGTCCTCAAATTTGTATCTTCTTGTATTATCTTACAAAGTAATAAAGGAGATACTCAACATCCAGCTGGGATCCTTCAACCATTACCAATTCCAGACACAGCTTGGCAACACATATCCATGGACTTCATTGAAGGTCTCCCATTTTCCAAAATGAAAAATGTAATTATGGTGGTGGTTGACAAGTTAACAAAATACAACCATCCGTCTCTAACAGCTAGGAGCTGGAAGACTTTGAGAGGAGTATGTGCTACTTTGGATAAAGTTCGGAGCAGATTCAAAATTCAGGTAGTTAATAAATGTTGCTTGTGTAACAGTGAAGAAGAGTCTTTCGAACACATTTTGTTGTCATGTTCATTTGCTGTCAAGGCTTGGAATTGGATCTCAGATGTTTTTGGTCTTCTTCCACATCAGCGTCTTACAACTTATTATAAAGAATCCAAAGGAAGGAGCCGGATGTTTAAGGACCTGTGGTTGCTAGCTATATTAGTGGTTCACTCTGAGTTATGGATGACGATAAATGGTTTCATCTTTGATAAGAAGATGGTCAGCTGGTCATTTTTTGAGAAGAAAGTTTTCAATCAAGTTCACGAATATTCAAGGTGGTTAAAGGGTCTTATGTTTAATACCCAGGAGGACTTAAGAGTGCTTTCTTTCTTTAGAGTGCAACATCAAAAGGTGAAAGTGAATGAGTCAACGGAATGTTTGTGGAAGCCACCAGCGAGGAATAAACTGTTGCTTTGTTGTGATGGTGCATCTAAAGGTAATCCGGGGATTGGTGGAGCTGGGATGGTTGCACGTGACAGTGATTCAAACTTCCTCGGTGCGATGTGTATAGGCCTTGGAGTGACAACAAATTATTTAGCTAAACTATTTGTAGTGATTGTGGGACTTGAATGGGCACTGAAGTGGGGAATAGATAGGGTAAGAATAAGGTCAGACTCCATAAGTGCAGTTCAGGATTTTTATAATTCAGTAACCAATCTTCCTTTGTTTGTTCGTAATCGATGGGTGGTAGTGAGGGTGCTTTATACTTCGATTGTTTTTTAGTATACTTATCGAGAAACTAATTTCACTGCAGATACTTTTGCAAAGCGTGGTTGTCTGCTTCAAAATGGCGAGGGTCTTAACTTTGATGAGAGACCTCATTTTATTACTTCAGTTGAATACCCAAATGTTTCTTATTATAGATTTACTTTTTTTTTTCTTTTGTAAGTTTTTTGAGGTCACTTTGACCTCTTTTCTTATAATTCTTTTCTATCTTTGCTATTTATTAATTTAATTTGGATTTACAAAATAAAAGGTGGAGAATGGGAGATGGGTAAAAAGAATTCCAACACAAATTTAGAGGGATGAGCTTTCAAACTTACTGAATTTTTTAGGAAATCCTCCTGATCTGCATTTTGAGGATGATGTCATCACAAAAAAATTCAACTATGGTGCTATTGTCAAAGAGAGTTACCAGTAGCTTAACAATCAGGTTAGTAATGGAAATAGGTTCCCTCACAAAGTTATATGGGTCAAATATGTCCATCCTAAAGTGCAGGTCTTTCTTTGGTTAGCATACCACAATGAAATCCCAACTTTAAACAACTTAAATAAGAGGGGATATAATATAGATAATACCACTTGATGATACTATAAAAACAATGAAGAAGGAATCAACCACTTGATGCTGCAATGCATTTGGGATAAGGATATATGGGTTTACTTCACTGATAGTATCACTTTTTTTTGGTCTCATAAAGACAGCTGGTCAAGTCAAATTACTGAATGGCAAGACACTAAAAGGAAGAAATTAGGAAGGAAGTCTAGCCATTATCACCAGCAACTATTTCTTGGATTATCTGGAATGAGAGAAATGCAAGAGTAATGGCCAAAAAAGAAGGGGAAAGACATATACGCTTTAATCCGGGAGGTCAAAAGTGCTATTTACTTATGGGGTTTTGTCAAGGGATTGTTCAACTCATATTCTTTCAATGATATTATTATTAATTAGGATGCTATTTTAGATAGCAAGTAATGTTTTGCGAGATCGATTTGGAGTTGTAAATCAATTGTGTTTTTCGTCTGCCGTTTTGCCACAGACTGATCTTTTCTTAATAAAAATTTCAAACTTGCTTGCTTCAAAAAAAAAATCCTACTCAAACTAAAAAAACTCTATCCTATTCCCAGATAGGTCGTTTGGATTGTAAGGTCTTACCCTAGTTAGCAATTCTCTGAATTATTCTCGAGTTGTATACGAATTATTCTGAATCCGTTTTGTATACGTATCATACGTGTACGTATGGAAGCCCGACTTAGTTTAGCGAATATTCATCCTGAAACGAATTATAACGCGTATTTACAAATTAACAAACTATAGATCCCGTATAATACTTTGCCACATCATTACTACCTCACCATTTTTAATCATATTTTAATCTTCCAACATCTAATTTCTTTTAAAAAATATGGATAGCGAAGGATTCTAAGCTCGTGGTTATGGATATGCCAATATATTTCATTAAAATCAATAAACCATAGTAAAAATAATATATTTTAGAAGTTAATGTATACCGAATTTGTCTTGCCGAATTTATATCTCTAAAACGAATTATACACGTACGTATATCCTTCCGGATTATTGTCAAATCATGAACCGTTGACCGGATTTTTGACCGAAGTTAACTTTTATAAATCCGTACAATACTCATACGTTTGTCGTTCCATACGTTTGCAGAATTCCGAATTGCTAATCAGGGGTCTTACAAGTTAATAAATCACCGAGCTGGATAAAGTCACTGAGTTGACTCATTTGAATAAGAAACTGCTTAGAGCTCTGTTAGATGATGCCGTTATTGACACAGAGATAGTCAGAAGCCCATACAAGTTTTTCCTAATTCCAATGAGAAAAACTCACGTCAGTGTCTCTTTCTCTAAATCCTCTGTTTTCATCTCTCTGTTCCGGATCAAATCATTCAAATTTCTAAAACCAATCCCAAAATCCAAATCTTTGAAATTATCATCAGTGGTCAACAAGAAGGGATCTTTGAATTTTCAAATAGTTGAATCATGGAATCGTTAACAGAAGCAACATCAGGTGCAATTGGAGCTCTACTAAGTACAACAATTCTTTATCCTCTTGATACTTGTAAGACTAGATATCAAGCTGAAGGTGGCGGATCACGTGCCAAACCAAAATACAGGTATCATAATCAACCCCCTTTTGTCACTTTTCCCTCTGTACATTTTTAAATTCTGAAAAAGATTTGATCTTTATAGGGTTTTAATCTAAATTTTTGGATAATTTTTATTCTCTCAATTTTTTCAAATTTGTATCATGATTTGTTAACTGAAACTGGGGGATAAAAATTTGTATTGAAAAACTGAAATTACTGTGGTGGTACATTAAGGTCTTCTCATTGGCGTGATCCCGGTAGGGTCTTAATAGATTGTTTATATTTTGGTGAATGATCTTTGTAGGAACCTCTCTGATGTTCTATGGGAAGCAGTTTCTACCCGACAACTTTTGTCATTGTACCAAGGGCTTGGGACTAAGAATATGCAATCTTTCATTGCTCAGTTTGTCTACTTCTATGGATACAGCTATTTCAAGAAGTTGTATCTTAGGAAGAGTGGATCTAAATCAATTGGAACCAATGCAAACTTGATTATTGCTGCTGCTGCTGGGGCTTGTACTGCCTTAGTGACGCAGGTAAACTCTTCTTTTATGTTAAGAAACATTCTCTTATATTTGGTTGTGGATACATCCATAAGCTTATGATCCACCACCGTCTTAAATTGTATTCGGTTGTCCTGAAGAATTGTTATCTACAAAGGACATTTTAAAATGGTTTTTGAAGAGCTACAAATTAGGTTTCCTACTTTCTTTTTTATGTATGTTAAATAGTTTTCTATAATTATTCCGTTCATTCATGTACAATAGTTCCACAGTTCAATTACTTGGTTTACTTTGTAGCCACTAGATACAGCATCTTCAAGGATGCAGACAAGTGCCTTCGGGAAATCCAAAGGGCTCTTGGAAACCCTATCAGAAGGGTCATGGGGTGAGGCCTTTGATGGCCTTGGCATTTCCCTGCTTTTGACCTCCAATCCAGCCATTCAGGTACTTTCCTATACCTCAAGTATGGAGACTTGTACATGTAAAGATCATGTGCAAAGGAAAATCATAAATTCCCTTTTACCAGGTGGATGTTCATGTCTCTATCGGTCTGTTTATTTCACCTATAAAAGCAGAGAATTGTTGCTTACCCACACTACAAGTGCCAGAATTTTTTTATATTTGGCTTCTCGTTCTTCTTCACTTTGCAATGTATACAGTTTCTCTTCGTCTAGATTGTTCCTTTGTATAGTGTAGCTTTAAGAGAGGGGATGATCCCTGGTAAAACGGTATCATATTCAACCAATGTTTGGATGGTTGTTGCAGTACACTGTGTTTGATCAACTGAAACAAAAGCTACTGAACGACCAACAGAGGAACAAAACAGTCTTAGAGTCATCGCCTGAAGCTCTTTCCGCCTTAACAGCTTTTGTACTTGGTGCGGTCTCGAAGAGTATTGCCACATGTTTGACATATCCAGCTATCAGGTACAAGCTGATTTCTGGTGATAAGTTTGTGTATTTCTGTTGATTCATTTGTTTAAGAAGAACCTCCATGTGATTTTTGAGAATTTAAATAGCCCAGCAGGATGGAAGAGTTGATCATTTTAGTTCACGCCTTTCACATGGTGGATTTTGCTGACCCCCGTTAAAGCATTGATCTACAAAATGGCTCTCTAGTCAGTAGTTCTACCTTCTGGCATTTCTAAATTGTCGAAACCAACTTACGAGGGTTTATACAGGTTGAAGGTCATGATTCAAGCTGCTGATCCGGATGATGATGGGACCAAACAAGCTCAACCAAAATGCCCTAAAACGATATCAAGTGTGTTATGCTCTATTTGGAAAAGAGAAGGGTTGCTCGGTTTCTTCAAAGGGTTGCATGCTCAGATTCTGAAGACAGTGCTGAGTTCAGCCTTGCTTTTGATGATCAAAGAGAAGATTACTAAGACAACATGGGTCTTGATGCTCGCACTTCGGAGGTATCTTTTGCTTAGCAGAAGTAGATTAAAGAGCGCTTAAAAGTAGTAATGGATAAAGTTTGTAGTTGGATATCTTGTAAATAATAAAGTGGCTCAATTTACTTACGGCGCCTAAAGAAATGATCATGTTGTAGAAGTAATAAGCGTCAAATAGAATCATAGCCAAAATTATTTAGGAAGATGATGAAAAGTCATGGTTGAGGCTTTTATTTTTATGAGTATGCAGTCGGTAAGGCGGTAGCTTGATGAATGCAATTCAACAAATGCCTATTTGGCAAATTAGTAAACTTTTCTGGCCATTTTGATGGCCACCAAAAATTAATTTGGGGCCACTAATAAAATAAAATAAGATCATTATGAAGTAATATCAATACATCCCTTATCCATATATTTTCTATAATGGCTAATCTATCCTTGCTTAATTAGTGTTAATGTTGATTAATTAGTTAATTAATTTGGTTATAGTTAGTGTTAGATGATGAATTTGAGTTATAGTTTTGGAATAGAAATTAAGAGTGTTTTAGATTGATTTAGTCGAGTTATATTTTTGTACAATCGGTAGGCTCATGATTTTTATTCCTACCAATTGTAAAATTCCCATTTATTTTTATTTTTTTGGATTTTGATTTCATAATCGGTAGTTTAATGGAGTACCATAACTACCGATTATAGGTGTCGCCCCAAAAATGAATATCTCAAAACTTTCCAAATCTCTAGCTCTTCATCTTTCACAATCAGTAGAAATTGAAAATTTATATCTACCGATCAAATTTACCTACCGATTATACTGGTTTTTTTATCCAGGACTTTTCCTGCATAATCGGTAGTAAGTGAACATACATAACTACCGATTGTGGTTAATCGGTAGCACGGGAAATAAATTACTACCGATTGTGTTTAATCGGTAGGTTAGAAACATAGTTATCTACCGATTATGCCGATTGTACTTGTGTCTACTATTTAGGCAGAATACCGTCGCCTATTGTCACTAAGAAACTAAAAGAAACCGCCGAAACGGAAGAAAGGGGGGAAAGTGAGGGAGAACCAGATGTAGAAATAGAAACATCTAACTTCAAAATACTATATTCAACATCCGAAGAAAAACTTGTTCAAATAAGCTTACTACATATTATTCATAAAACTTGTTCAAAAAAACTAAAAACATCCGAAAAAACGAAACAAAACACATCATAGAAATTCAAAGTGATCAATCTCATTGATCTCATGAAATTCTTCCACTTCTTGTTACTATCGACTTGGTCCTAGTTTCAACTCGCTTCTTTTTCTTCTTCTTCTCCTTCCCCTTAGGATCAGCAACAACTTCATCATCCTGAACTGGACCTATGTACTCTCCAGCTTCATTGTAGTATGGGTTTATGCCTGAGAAGTCTTTTTCCCTGAAAAAGAGTCGAGGATCAAAATCCGGATCAGCCTCTATCCTTCGATTCATTTCTGCCTCAGATCCTTCATCCGAAGATGAAACATCAACCCATTTGAAGGGATTGTCGGGATCGTTCATCATTTGTGAGAAATCCGGATCATCCAGCATCATTTGATATATTTGTACATCAGAAACTCCTTTCGGCAAATTAAAAAGAGGACGAGAAAACAATTCAGCCTTTCGAGCCGGAGAAAGACCTTCATCGGAATCATCTTCATCCATAACCCTAATGAACATACCCCAAACATTGATTATTAACTAACGACACAATAGCTATTATAAAAATAAACAAAAGCACACAATCGGTAGTTAAAAATATGAAATATCAACCGATTACACACAATCGGTAGGGCGTGTTTTCAGTAACTGTCTGATTGTATAATAGGTAGATAAAATTATGTAATACCTACCGATTGTGCATGATGTTCTTCAGAAATGATGAACTAGAGGCACAATCGGTAGATAAAGTTCGTCAGATTTCTACCGATTATGCGTTGTTTCAGAAAATTATAAACAAGAATTATCATGATTTCTTCAAAGTAATGACTAAAAACATAAAAGTTGGATGTAATTTACTTTTCCTTTCCCTTCTATGATTGGGTAGGAAGATTTTTTGTTCGGAGGGGAAGTTCATCGGAATCGGTTGACGAATTGATTTCAATGATTTTGGACTCCTCTATCACTATCTTTTCCTTTCCCTTCTTTGATTGTTTAGGTAAATATTTTGGAGCCATTTTCAGTGGAGAATGAGAGTAAAGGGAGTAGAAGAATCGGTAGAGGAAAAGAAATGGAAAAGGAGGTTGTTTTAGTTGAGAATAGGTAGAGGTAGAGGTAGAGAAGGAAATGAGAAGAAAAAAAGGCGTGAATAGGTAGAGAAGAAGAAGAATTAGGTTTTGATTTCTGTTTATAAACCTGGCGTTTTACACTATTATTATATTAATTATTATTTTACATTGTCTTGGAAAATTCCTTTCTTCTTTAGCGGCGTGGAAGAACCTTAAACGGGTTGAATCTGTCCATCACCTTAATGATATTGAAATGAGCTTTGTAACGGTAATTTGATCGTTTCCATCGTCGCCATTCCTCGAGAGATCTCGCTATAACTTCATCATTAGTTTCACCCCTCAAACGATATCGATTGACAAGATAAGTTAAATTCACAAATGGATCAACTTTTCTGCCTATAGAATGAAATCGACAAAAAAGATCAGCTTTATTACGGTTATTGGGGTTCCGGGTGTCAACACAAAAATGTTCGTGAACACTATCCAAATAACTCATACTCATTACACCATTTTTCCTACGTTCTTCTCCTCGCTTCAGATAGAATTGCACGTAGCACCTACATAACGATAAATTTTTCTCTACCGTGAACAGTTGAGCCATTAATCTATATGATTATTTCTTCGATGTTGGAGAGTTAAAATGTATGGAGGTGCTTAAATGAGAAGAGTTCACCCTCCTTATATATATTAGAGTCTTAACGGCTCTCTTTTTTCAAAAAAAAAAATCGTTGAGGCCTGGTGTAACAAGAGTGTACAGAAAATATGTACACTAAGTCCGCACGAATATTAACAATCGGAAGTATTGGGATCACAATTATCTACCGATTTTAACAATCGGTAATCTAACAAATATAGGTCCTACCGATTGTGCATGTAGCCCCACATTGGAAATCGAAAAAATTATGAAAATTCCAACATATTGGAAATGCATAATTGGTAGTTTAAGAATTTTTTAAACTACCGATTATGCATGTAGCCCCAAATTGGAAATCGAAAAAATTATCAAAATTCTTGGAAATGCATAATCGGTAGTTTAAGAATTTTTTAAACTACCGATTATGCATGTAGCCCCAAATTGGAAATCGAAAAAATTATCAAAATTCCAACATTTTGAAAATGCATAATCGGTAGGTTAAGAATTTTATAACCTACCGATTATGCATGTAGCCCCAAATTGGAAATTGAAAAAATTATCAAAATTCCAACATTTTGAAAATGCATAATCGGTAGGCTAAGAATTTTTTAACCTACCGATTATGCAAGTAGATCCAAATTGGAAATCGAAAAAATTATCAAAATTCCAACAGTTTGAAAATGCATAATCGATAGGTTAATAATTTTTTAACCTACCGATTATGCAAGTATCCCCAAATTGGAAATCGAAAAAATTATCAAAATTTCAACATTTTGAAAATGCATAATCGGTAGGTTAAGAATTTTTTAACCTACCGATTATGCAAGTAGCCCCAAATTGGAAATCGAAAAAATTATCAAAATTTCAACATTTTGAAAATGCATAATCGCTAGGTTAAATTTTTTTTAACCTACCGGTTATGCAAGTAGCCCCAAATTGGAAATCGAAAAAATTATCAAAATTCCAACATTTTAAAAATGCATAATCGGTAGGTTAAATTTTTTTTAACCTACCGATTATGCAAGTAGATCCAAATTGGATATCGAAAAAATTATCAAAATTCCAACATTTTGAAAATGCATAATCGGTAGGTTAAGAATTTTTTAGCCTACCGATTATGCAAGTAGCCACAAATTGGAAATCGAAAAAATTATCAAAATTCCAATATTTTGAAAATGCATAATCGGTAGGTTAAGAATTTTTTAACCTACCGATTATGCAAGTAGCCCCAAATTGGAAATCGAAAAAATTATCAAATTCCAACATTTTGAACATTCATAATCGGTAGTTTAAAAACAAAACTAACCTACCGATTATGCATGTAGCCCCAAATTGGAAATCGAAAAAATTATCAAAATTCCAACATTTTGAACATTCATAATCGTTAGGTTAAATTTTTTTTAACCTACCGATGATGGTGCAAAATGTGTCCAGGAACAGGCAGTTCCTAGGGTAAGTATAATCGGTAGATATTTAACTAACGATTGTATTACACTAACATAATCGGTTGATTGTTATCTACCGATTGTTGATGAATATACTTAATCTGTAGTTGTTGCAAACCAATTATCTACCGATTATAATGTAAAATTTGAACAAAATAACTTGTTAAAAATAAATCTCTTGCAAATCAATTGATAACTCACAAAAAGAACATAAAATCCTTTCAAATGTTAGACGGTTAAAACACCAGTAATGTTAAACACCAGAGACAAATCCATAAAGTAAACAACCACAATCTAATTTCTAGTGAGTTTGGTTTTGGTACGACGACGACGAGCACCAGGGGCTAACAACCTTTCAGCATCAGCGGCATTGGCTTCACCCTCATGGACATTTGCTTCAGCATCAGCACTCGATGAACCGCGAGATCTTTTGGTCGGCTTTGCTGCTAGTCTTTTAGGTTTACTCGCAGATTTCTTCCCAAAATTGCTAGCATGGGCTTCATTATCAATATTGTCAACGAGGTCTTTATTCTTTTTCATCATCTTCTCAACTGATGGAGGCACTCCCGCATTTATGCACCTAGTTATCTTCTTTGAGAAAAATGCAAACCTTTTTTTCTGTTTTTAGGCAATAGCAATCAAACGATTATTATCTAAAATATTGAGCCGTAATACTAGAATCAAAAGGAAATAACATTACGTACCAGCCTTTCATAACCATAGGTTTTGTCTTTGATGATGCAAGTATATTCGGACACCCTGGTGGTCTTTCCTTTATATTCACGGATCACATGAAGATGAGAATACTGCCGGTACCATACCATATAGCGTGGATCTGCTTCATCACCTCGGTTTACAGGTCTCCCCTCGTTGATCATGTATTGCATCCTGTTGTTCCAATCTTCAAAGGATGGATTACCAAAGTAAACTACTGTGATCGATTCCTTACCACAAACACAATTCTTCACGTCCAATTTGAACTTGCCGAAGATGTGACTCATAGGTTGTTCTTGGACATAACCGAGTTGACACATCACCCTAGAGGCATTGTACATGACATATCCAATGGGATGCCACAAGGGTCCATAGTAGAACGACAACTCAGACCTTCGCGCTATATGACTACTAGCTCGGTCTTCCCTGCATGGATCAAAGGATACATCTTTGGACGCCATCGAGTCTAATTTCCTCCTCAAATAAATCAACTCCTGCTCTTTATTCCTTGAATGGTTGTCGTCAAAGATGTATTTTGTTCCTCGGGGTGTTCCTTTCTCCATGCCGGATTCTTTTTCGCCAACTCGAGGGACAGGAAGTGGTCATAGATCCATGTCTAGTGTACATATCAAACCAAGTATGAGAAAATTGATTCTTAAAAGAGGAAAAAATAAATAACAATCAAACCATCAATAGAGTTACCAAAATACCTAGAGTAGGCTCACGTTCCCGACAATTTGGCTAGTCTGTTCCTTGGATGCCTTTCTCAACTCTTCCATCAAGAATGCATGACATGCGGCACCCCACGAATAGTCACGAACTTTATTGAGGGGATGCAAAAGTTGTAGAAGGTTGGCGTCGACCCGGTTGCCACTAGCATTGGAGAAAATGACACATCCCAAAAGACAGAGAAGATATGCAGTGGCTGCAGCATTGACATGGTCATCGCTAAACTCTGGATTAATCTCTTCTTTAGCCTTGGTGCCTCTGAACATTTTTCATCAGTTGAACCATGCTGAATTTTCTGGTTTTTAAGGAGCGCACCGTTGGAACTCTTCCTCGGATGTCGCTAGATCCCAACCAAGGCACCTCTCAGTGTAAAAATAAAGTTGTTCCCAGCTTAACTGCTTCACTTAATCAAACTTCACTGTCGTACCATGGTCAGTGAGACTTAGAATCTGCACCACAGCATCGGGGGTGATCGTCATCTCTCCCCACGACATGTGGAAGGTATAGGTCTCAGGATACATCCTTTCCATGAAGGCCGATACCGACACCCGGTCGTGATGTAACATTGAATTCTCGGCAGCCGTAGATAACCCGGAGTGCAGTATAATTTGCTGGAACCGTTCACACTCACCTTCTAACGGCCAATCTTTCATCTTTGTTGGTGCAGCCGTAGGTTTGAGTAGAAGAACCGCATCAGAATGGTCCTAATATACACGACGAATTAAAAAATAATTAGAATAATAGTTAACACTTATACGAATAAAAAGACAATATGTTAAGAATGGTGTTTTATAATTATTACCTCAGTACAGTAAATTTCTTTCGCTCAAGAGTCTTTGTACCCAAATAATAGATCTCCTCCATCTCTTGGGAGGCCAGGGATTTGGCCTTCTTGAATACCCTTTAACTTCAAAGAGTCGGGGACCTTGTGTCCTCCTTTCTTCTTAGCTGGCTTCTTTGTACCACTTGGTCCTCCTTCATCATGGCATCCATCTTGTGGAGCACTTGGTTCTCCTCTTCTTCGTTTCTACTTCTTGGAACACTTGGTTGAGTTCCTTCGCTAATAACAATTCCGCTAGCGCTCTTTTCTCTTCTTGCACTAGCAGTTACTTTCTTACCCCCTTCATGACGAGGCCCCGAAAGAATTGTATCGTAGGAATTCTTAGATCGCCTTTCCCTTCTTTGATATAAAAGAAAGAACAATTATTTCCAATAAGACACCGTATAATCACTACATAATCGGTAGAAAAAGTACATTAAACTCAACCAATTGTTCATAATCGGCAGTCAAAAAAACAAAGTAACTACCGATTGCGCATAATCGGTAGCTCGGGCTCTACATTATCTACCGATTATGTATAAAAAATGGAAAAAAAAAAGTCCATGGACACACATACAATCGGTAGTTACATAAAAAGTTAACTACCGATTATGTATTTGGGTCCAGGAATATAATCGGTAGTTAATGACTAAATATAACTACCGATTATGGTTGATGTTTTTGATGAATCACTAACTTTCATAATCAAAAGTTTAACCCTATATGAAACTACCGATTATGCCTAAATTTTGGTCTAGGAATATAATCGGTAGTTTATGACTAAACATAACTACCGATTGTGCATGATGTTCATGAGCAATGAAGAATACTAACATAATCGGTAGTTAAGTACAAAGACGAAACTACCGATTATGACATATAACCTAAAACCCTTGATATTCTATTGACGATTTCATTCGATTGAAGCAAAATAAACACAAATAATGGTAAACCCTTACCTTATTGGAGCCATTACAAAGTTCTGAGAGTCTTATTGTCGGAATCAGTCTCCGTTTCTAGGTCATCATCTTCGTGTTCTTCGTTATGCTCTTCAACAATCTATCTATTTCTTATTCTCTCGGCAAAATCCGGCAGTTAGTATTAGCAGGTTGACGTGTTGTTTGCTTATTTCTTGCCATTTTTAGATTGTAATTACGACGATGAATTGGTTTACGATTAATCGGTTTATGATGAATTGGAAATGCCACAATCGCTAGGTTGAAAACAAGAGAAGAAGAAGAGAAAACATAGATTGATAATCGATAGAGAAGAAGGTGAGAATGGTTTAGGTTTAGGTTTTTAAACTTTTATTAGTAAAATGATTAATGGTAATTGTTTGATTACTGAGAGGGTATTTAAGTATTTTTACATACCACTAGGTTGTCCCATAGCAATATCTATGGGATAAGTTTAAAAAAATGGCCCCAAATTGGTTTTGAGTGGCCCTCAAAATGGCTAGGTAAACTTTCACTTACATTATGTAACACCTAGTGTTCACCATCCGTAAGGGTTAATTCTTTACCCCGGTAAAAATCAAACCAGAATTGCTGATGGAGATTTTTCTACCTTAATATTAATGCGATGAGTCTGACCGTTCGTACCGAGAATTTTTTGTTTTTCTTTTATTTATTCAGGGTCTACCTTACTCTAATGTGATAATGTCTCATAAAACCTCATTAGAGACACAAATTCAATACCTAACCAGGTCTTAATAACATCCTAATTTGGAAACATGAAAACAATGACAGGAGCCTAACATAGTGAGATGAGATCTGCCCCCACAAATCCAATAATAACAAACACCAAGTAGCAAAAAAACCAGTCAATTAAGCTACCAAAAATACCTAACCCCACAAATAAAATTGCAAGGTAAGATGTCTTAAATCTTGATTAATAAAATACTGGTGTTTTGGTGAAAACATGAACCTTATTTTAGGAGACAAAAGATAACCTAACAAATTAAGAAATGAATTAAGTGAAAGACAAGCAAGTAATAGTTACATTAATATACTTATTAGAGAAAACAAAAGTCTTGCCATGGTCAATCTTTGATCCTGAATTTGAGGTTTTTTCAAGAGATAAAAGTAAGGTTTAGGTACTTCTTATGGAACCCAAAGTGATAGTACTACTAAACATCAGCATGAAGTAGCTCACATTTTCATAAAATGACCAAGCAGTAATAATATTTTCTATGACAAAGACACCCTTGCCTTTGAGTTCCAATTCAATGTTTTTGCTAATCCGGTCATACAAAATTTTGTTGTTGAAAGGGTCAATTTTTGGAAATGTGGATCAAACCCAAGTCTTCCCCACCAAAAATGGATTCTACCCATGGAGATGTAGCTTTCGTATGCATGGTCTCCCAAAACACACAAGACTCTGACCTAATCACAATATTTTTCTCTTTTAGTGAACTGGTTTTCTTGGGAACTTGATCAACATATCACTCTACACACAATCTAATTGTTTTCTTCTCTATTCGTCTTTTTAAATCCACTTTCCAACTATTACTACAAGAACAACAAGTCTGCTATCTCCCCCCCTTTCTCCCTATCTCTCTTTAGAGCTATAGCTTCTACTGCACTGTACAAGCAACTAAAACCCTTCAAAGAACAGAACTATTGGTGTGGATTTAGATGCAATGATAAGCTGTTCAAGGAGTAGAAGAGGTACTTCACATTATCAACTTGGATTCATTCTACTTATCTTGTTGTGTTCTTCAGTAGAAATACAAAGCAGATTCTTATTGGATTCTACTCAACATCTTGCAGAAACTCATCAAATGGTTTCTACATCTACTACTGGAAATGATGATAAAGTGATTTTTGCAAATACAAAAAGACAAGTACCTTCATGGTCAGACCCATTACACAACTAGCTAGAAGATCGTATATGCAAGTTGTGGGTTATTAGCATGGATATATAGCTATAGCTAGGGGTATATATTATATCATGTAGACAGTAAAATAAAGCGTCCGACGGCGATAGCGAATGATGAGTTAGAATGAAAACTGATGGCTTGAACGGGAGAGTGATGATCGATGCGGCTGTACTTGTTAAAACTAGTGTAGAATCTCTAGATGGGAAGTTTTTTTCTTCTATTATATTTTTGTTTTTCACTATCGGCAAGTGGAAAATTTATTATAAATGTTTTAGTTTCTATTTCTACCTTCTCTTAGATTTATTTGCTTAATTTCTGTAATTACTGAGGATTATATATACTCTGCAACGAGAATTTTGATCATATACCCATCAGAGTTAGTCATGTTCTTAGTCATTTTTGGAGTTTTTGTATAGCTAAATTGATTCACTTATAGGAAAATCTCTCTAGATTGATAAAAAAAGGGCGTCATACACAATGAAGAACAGGGAACTAATGCTTCAAATGAAACTCCTAATTATGCCGTTTGAGCATATGTACGTACGTATGAGATCAATGGGGCTCTTTCGGAAAATAAAGCTGAGATCAAATCTTCTATAACTTCTTACTACAGCAATCTCTTCCAACGAGATTCTAGTATGAGACCGAGTATTGAGAACATGGATTTCAGAAAAATTGTTGTTGAACAGGCTACATTTTTGGAGAGAAACATTACTGAGGAAGAATGCATTTCGTCTTTGAAAGGTTAAGGTCAGGATAGATCCCCAGGGCCTGACGGGTTCCAAGTTCATATCATTCTGAAATGTTCATTTTTATGGGTAAAGATATACTGAGAGTGGTAAGAATTTTTAACAAGTGGGATTCTAACAACTGGAGACTTAAAGCCTCTTTACTGGCTTTGATTCCTAAGAAGGAACAAGTGGAAGAAGTAAAGGATTTCAGGCCCATTTGCTTAATGAGTAGTATTTATAAAATGGTTTCCAAGGTCAGGCAGAAAGATTGCAGCATTTACTGCCTTCTTTGATCTCTTCTCACCATTCGGCTTTCATTAAGGGGAGGCAAATTCTAGATTGTGTTCTTATTTCGAATGAATGTATGGACACTAGAATTAAGAGCGGCGTACCAGGAATTGTATGCAAGATCGATTTTGAGAAAGTGTCTGTGTCTCGTGGGGTTTTGTTGATGAAGTTCTTCAAAAAACAGGTTTCCAGGCTAAATGGAGATGTTGGATTCAAGGTTGTATCAGTAATTGTGAAGGATAATAGTCCCACATTGCTAATATCCCTATAATAAACTTAAAATATAATATGAAAGGGCCACTCCACTCATTGCCAATTGATTTTGAGTTGGATGCCCGTAAACTTTAACATGGTATCAGAGCCAGACCCGTACGAGAGTAAGCCCAACGGCTACCCGTACATACAATGGTCCACGTGTTAGAGGCCCACAGAGAGTGCCCTACACGTGAGGGGGCGTGTGAAGGATAATAGTCCCACATTGCTAATATCCCTATAATAAACTTAAAATATAATATGAAAGGGCCACTCCACTCATTGCCAATTGGTTTTGAGTTGGATGCCCGCAAACTTTAACAGTAATACATCTCTTTCAGTTCTTACTAATGGGTCAGCACACTCCAAATTCATTACTGGTAAGGGCTTAAAACAAGGAGACCCCTGTCTCCTTTCTTATTTCTTATAGTCTCCGAAGCTTTGACTTTAATGTTTCAAAGGGCAGTGGAATTGGGCTGGATAGGAGGATTTGCCTTAGGAAAGAATGGTTTCAAGGTGGGTCATCTTCAATTCGCAGACGATACTCTTGTTTTCTTGGATGAGAGCAAGTCAATGCACTCCGCTTTCTTCTGCTTCTTTTTGAAATGTTTTCAGATTTACGCATTAACTTTTCCAAGATAAGATTGTTTAGCATATCAGGTGTTTTTGATATTTATGGTATGGCTGAGGTGATGGGTTGTAAGAGCGAATCGATGCCTACGACTTCTTGGTCTTCCCCTTGGAGAGGCTGCTGGAAACAGCTAATATGATCCAATAATAGAAAAATATACAACTAGACTTTCTTACGAAGGCTAGCGAGCTTACTCTAGTTAAGAATGTGCTCTCTAGTGTGCCTAAATATATGTTTTCTTTTTTTGCAGCCCCTACAGAAGTCAACAATGCTCTTGAAAAAGTGATATTGGACTTTCTTTGGGACCCTAGTGATGTCAAGAAGGGTCGTCATTTGGTTGCTTGGATTAAGGTGTGTAATCCTCTCAAGAATGGTGGTTTAGGGGTTAAATCTCTTAAAAGTATGAATAAGGCTCTTCTTTCTAAGTGGTTGTGGCATTTCAATCATGAAAAAGAATTCCTTTGGAGAAAGGCCATTGTTTCTAAGAACGGCTCCTCGAACTTCGATAGAGAAATAAAATCCCCTAAAGGAGCTATCGACTGCGGAGTTTGGAAAGGCATTTACAAAAAACTTATAAGACAACTGTATTTTGCAAGTGGGAGAAGGGTCTACGGTTCTGTTTTGGGAAGACCATTGGGATGGTACGGATGTTTTCTCCAATTCTTTTCCTAAAGTGTATGTCGTTGCTACTACTAAGAATTGGATTGTTAAAAGCTGCACTCTTAGACTACAGCAAGGTGGGGGATGTTATTTGGGTTTGGATAGGCAGCTTACCCAAAGTCAAATTGCTGAGGTTTGTGATTGAACTTCTATTATTGAGGGTCTTAATTTAGGGGCAGTTCAGGATGTCATCAAATAAAACATAGATAGCTCTGGTGGTTTCTCGGTTAAGTCGTGTTATGCCAAGCTCGAAAATGAACAATCATACCCAAATCTTCATTTTAGTGTTTGGTCTAGTTCGTGGCCGTATAAAATTGGGTTCTTTCTTTGGCTTGTGTATCATAAAAGACTAACTATGATGGACACTCTTTATAGAAAAGGTATTGTAAATGGGTGTTTGATGTGTTATAAAGATGGCAAACAGTTGAGCATCTCATGTTAAGGATGTTGTGGGTTTCATTGGCCCTTTGCCAAATTGTATAGATCTTATTATCAAGGGATGGAGATCTCGCGTACTTTGTCCTATTGGAAAATCTTTTTGGCCACTCATTCCTGCCTCTATCTGCTAGTCTATATGGAAATGTAGGAATAATATTATCTTTGAAGATGATACTACTGGCATTCAAGAGGTCATTCAACAAGTCAAAATCTAAGCTTACCTTTGAAAAACATATATAGAGGAGCTAAAAGGGACTAATCTAGATATCATGTTGGGGTCTTGGGATTGCTTCTTTGTAATTTAGTGTCTTAGTTTTTGTTTGTTTCAGGTTCCTTTTTTGACTCTCCTCATTCGGATGGGTTTGTAGGATCTTTGAGCTATATATGCTTACTTCTGATAATACATTTTCAAGTTTACCGATAAAAAAAAGAGAGCATATATCCGTACTTATAGTTTAGGTAGCGCTGGATTTGGTATTGGTGAGTAGTCGGTTGTACAATCGAGGTTTTTTTTTTTGACTAAAAAACCGATTCATTAATTGAAGAGGGGGCTACATAGGTCTTTGGCTAGTTGGGTAAGAAAGGGGGAGGTATCACTCCAGATCTTTCCCGACCCTTCTTGCCGGGCGCAGTTTGCCATAATGTTTGCTACCTTGTTTTCGTCTCTACCAACGAAAGTTAAATTACAGAAACTAATTAAATTTAACAATTTTTTACAATCTTCTACTAAAGTGTGACAGGACCAAGGGATCGAAGTAGTGGTGCCGTTGACGTCATCTATGAGCGTCTTAGCATCTCCTCGAAACAAAATGTGGTTCCAGCCTTTCTCTTTTGCCTAGCATATAGTTTCTCTCAAAGCCATAGTTTCCGCCTGGTGACTAGATCCAACCCTAGCCACTCCTGACCAACCTGCTATGAAAGAGCCCTTTGGAGTGCGGGCTACTGCTCCATATCGTGCTACATAGTTATTTTTTGAATAAGATCCATCAAAATTTATTTTAACATAATCAACATTTGTAGAGACCCATGTGGACACAAGTCCCTTTTCAGAAATAATGGCCTTCTGAAGATTTTTCCACTGGTTCGTCTGAGGTTGGGGGGAGGGGGCATGTGTGGTTGTAAATGTGTCCTGACTGATAATTGTACTGGATTGACGGGATCTTGTCGGCTGGATTGGGTTTTGGATTGTTGGATGGTAAACTGGGATAACTTCCCTAATGGATGTGGTAACAGCTTTTGAGTTTTCTTGGATGTAATGATCGACTGGATTTTGATAGTGGACTATGGGGATTTGGCTATTGCCATTACCTGACGAGAGGTGACTGAGGTTGCCTTGCGGCTGAGAAACGGGATGGGGGTGGGAGTCATTTGGATTCGAGAGTTGGAATGAGGTAGTGGGATGAGTATGAATGGTAATCGATGGTTTGGGTATGAGGAGAGACCGTGGTTTTGGCTAAGATATGAAGAACTGTAATGGGATTGGGTTTTGCATCATTAAAGATTATGTCGCACCTATGCTTCCAGATCCTCTAGATAATATGAGCAATATAGGCAATCGAAATTTTATCTTTAAAGGTAATCATGATGTTTTGCTTTTTCCAAGATTTTATCCAATCTAGTATGCTATTGTAAGACATCATATTGGTATACAAATTGGGCCAAAGGGTCAACCATACTTTCTTTGCTAGCTCACAATGGATAAAAAGGTGGGTGCTGGTTTCCACATATTTGTTACAAATTGGACAAAGTTGATCTTTTGTGTCCCTATGTTTGAAAATTTTACTTTTAACCTTTAAGGTTTGTTTTACCAATTTCCATATGAGAATATTTATTCTGTATGGGGTTTTGATTTGCCAGATTTTTTTCCATATCCCAGCTTCCACTTGACAAGTTCTAGATGGGGACATATTGTTTTGGACTAATTTTTTGTAAGTGGAAGCTACAGAGAAATTTCCATTGGTGGTAAGATTCCAGCCCATTTCATCCTTTGCACCCTGCAGAATAGGAATGGTTAAGATTTCTTCAATTTGGATACTGGAGAAAAGATTCCTGATAATGGGAGAATTCCAGGAAAGGGTATTATGTTCAATGATCTCACTTACCCAGACAAGCCCAGAGTTTCTTTGGCCTTCAGTAACTTGTTCAGTTTTCATACTTTTTAGCCAGTTATAATCCCAAATCTTGACTTTGGTCCCATCCCCTATAGACCAGAAATGATAGTTTCGGATGTTATTTATGCCTTTTAAGATTCCTCTCCAAATCCAGGTATCTCTAGTATTTTTTTGAGCAGTCAGGGGGCTGGAATCGGGGAAATAGCGAGCTTTCAGAACCCTATCCCAAAGGTCGGTCTCATTGTGAATTAGTCTCCAAGCAAGTTTAGTGAGCATGGCTTCATTAAACCAGTTTATATTTTTAAAGCCCAATCCTCCCATGCTCTTTGGCTGACAAAGAGAGTCTCAGGACTCCATAGAATGGCCAGTGGTATTGCTTTTCCCAGTGTTCCAGATATTTCTTTTGATTTTGTCCATAGAATTTATAGATTTCTTTGGTATATCGAGACAACCCATCTGATAATTGAGAAGGGTATTTATGACCGATTGGATCATGGTGGCTCTTCCTGCTTGGGAAAGCATCTTTGATTGCCAACCTTGGAGTCTGGTTTCCATACTCCTCAGGATAGATTCAAAAGTTAAAGTTTTGGCTTTTTTCCGGAAAAGCAGGAAGCCAAGGTATTTTTCCTCTTTCGTCATCCTTGGCATGTCAAGCCATTTTCCCATTTCTTCCTGAAGGCCCTCTCCAATATTCTTACTATAGACTATATACTATGTACAATCGAGGTTAAAGCTGGCTTTGTGTACCTTGGGTGTTAAGCTATATACTATATGACTAACAAATGAGTATAAATTTTATAAAATATAAATTTAGTCTTGGAATGAGGTTAATAATGCAGAGATTTTAAATAAATAAACAATGTTTAAAGTTTTACAACGGAGGCCTAGTAATATTATATGCATGGTTGAGTGATGAACATATTTGGTATAAAAGGTTCCATTTTATTGTTGTTGTTTTTTTTCCAAAAATAAGGTGAACCTTGTATATCTACCATACTCTTTATCGAAGCATAGCTGAATCAAACCAAAAAAGAGATTATTTAATTCAGCCAATGCATATACCATGTATAGAAAAGTACTTTTTTGAATATATATTCTTATTTAATATTAATACCATGTTTAGATAGGTTGTAGACATATTCTAGCCCGTTAAAAATTATTTCAATCAATGTTGATTTATTTCATTCAATTTTGTATAATTCTATAAATAAAATGTTTTTCCTTCTCACATTCATTAAGTGAGAACAAATCGTTTTTCATTCACTTTCTATCAGTAATAATGGTATCTTCGGTTTTTCGATCCGATACACTTTTATCTTTTTTCCTGACCTCCATTGCCTTCTCTTTTCAATCAATATGTCCCCCAGTACCGACAACATCATCGAGCCATCATCTTCAACTCTTTCGCCATTAGAACTTAAGATCATAAATTCTTCACTTGTTGTCAAATTAGATTCTTTTAATTATTTTTTAAGGAAGATGTTTGGGCCAAAATTCTCATCAACCCAAAACAACCAAAATCATAATAAAAGAGTCATAAAAATGAGACAAGATCACACAAGAGATTTCCATTAATCTTTTTATTCTAGTTCAAAAATGAAGTACCCAAAAGTCCTCCCCTTCTTTGTTTCTAAACTTGTATTTATAGGTACAAAGATATGATAATTATAAAAAGCCCTTCGCCACATGTCATCATAGTTCGCCACGTGTTGATGAAGATTCTTCTATGCTCGCCATGTGTTCTTATCACCTTTATCTTCAATATGATCTTTATCCAAAAGTTGGTGCGGAGTTGACTTGGTCGGATTGACTTGGTGCATCGAGATTGATGACATCGTATCGGGACATGGTGACGTCACGTCGTGCCAAGATGGGTATCGTACTTGATGACGTCGTATCGGGATCGATCCATGA
>JAJJMC010014297.1:4200921-4389814 GCA_023531435.1 Papaver californicum | reverse complement strand
GTATCGGGATCGATCCATGACGTCACTCCGAGAAATGATGACATAGGATCGAACCATGACGTCGCCCCAAGAAATGTTGACGTCGGATCGAACCATGTCGTCGCCCCAAGAAATGATGACGTCGGATCGAACCCTAACGTCGCCCCGAGAAATGATGACGTCGGATCGATCCATGACGTCGCCCCGAAAAATGATGATATCACTTCGTGGGAGATTCATTTTTTCCCTAACAGAAGACACAGGTCTTTACGTGGCTAAGCACTTGAAGGTTACATTGATGGTACCTTAGCTTGCCCATCATAGACTTTACCTGGCAAATCTGTAAATCCCGAATACAGTCACTGGATTCGAGATCACGCTCTAATGAGTTGGCTCGTATCTTTGCTCACTTCAGCAGTACTATTGCTCACGTTATTGACATCACATCTTCTCGATCAATTTGGGTTTCCATTGAAAAGAAACTTACGTCTAAATCTCAAGCACGTATAACACAATTGAAGAAAGAACTACAACATATTAGTAAACGAAACCTCTTGATCGAGACTTGCTTTCTCAAAAACAAAATAGCCACCGAAAATCTTACAACCTAGGTAATGTAATTCCTGATTTTGAGATACAAAAACTATAATTGGGTGATGCAGCCTATGATCTTGTCATTCCATCCTTAACTTCTCGTGTTTATGATATCAACATGGATGAATTTCAAGCTCTTCTTATTTCCTTTGAGATAAGACTTGGTTTACACAATGCTTGTGCCACACCAACTGAACATATTACTCTACAAGATCATACCATGCAACGCTATCACAACAATAAAAACAATAACAATCAGTGGTCTCGGAATGAACGTTCATTGTCCGTTACATCACCTCATCCATCCAATCAAAGGCGTAATCAGTCCAACTCGCCATGACCTCCTCGTTCATATAACTTTTCATGCCAAATATGTGGTCGCTATAATCATTCTGCCAAAACTTGTCGATTAAGCTATGAATCTCGTCATCCACCCGCAACAATAATACATCCCACAGTAACACTCAACCTACAACCTATTTTGTTGCCCCGCTTACATCAACATCTCATTCCTGGCTTCTGGATAGCGGTGCAACCAACCATGTTACTTATGACCTACCACACTTACATATTCATCACAATTGTGCTGGATCTGATGGAGTTTGTGTTGGAAATGGGTCTTCCGTTCCCATAGTGCATATTGGCAATGGTATGCACTCCTCCCCGTCTCTCCAACTTTTACCTAAAAATATATTGCATGTTTTTAACATCTCTAGCAACTTATTATGTGTATCTCAATTTTCTCTTGACAATAATGTTTTTTTTTTTTTGAATTCCATCATAATTACTTTATTGTGAAGGATCAGAAAACATGAACAATAGTTTTTCGATGACTGAATAAAAGAAGACTTTATCATTTTGAAACAACTTTTCTATCACCTTCATACGCAGCTTTAGTTGGCAAAAGAACTTCATTTGATGTGTGGCATAAGAGGCTCGAACATCCTACGCTACGCGCTGTTATAAGTATAATTAATAGTTATTCGCTTTCTATTAGTGATTCTACATTAGTTTTTTTTTTTTGTCACTGTTGAATAGGTGGAAGTTACGGAGGATTGGAAAAGCGAAGACTATGGAGATATTGGTAAAGTTATGTCCGCAATGTTAGGGAAGACTGACAATTATGTACGAAAATTACACCCTTTTTAGTCTCTCAATCGTTCTCATGACTTAATTACTTTCTCATCATGGGTATATTTCTACAATGCATGCTAGACCAATACCCTAGTGAATATCCTCTATATGACATGTTTCATGTTTCGTACGTAGAAAAATAACAATAGATTTAAGTGATGTTATTGTTCAGTTTATCAAGTCATTAGAGATGTTACTTGGTCTCTTTAAAGCCAAGACTAAGTACGACAATTAAATAATTATTTAATTCATTAGACTGACGAGAGTGTAGTGTCTGATGAGACTAGTATACCTCACAGAGGCTTGGTATTTCAACAAGTCAGGTGATATTAGTAATCCACGGTGTCAGCTGAGACAAGACAGTGGTAATCTCCTATAACATTTTTAATTTATTAGACGATGAGTATTGAGCCCAATGAAATTAGAAAGTTTAGTAGAGTAGGCTACAAGTGTTGATGAGCATTGAGCTCCAACGATAGGTTGTGAGTGATGAGCTCTAAGTGATAGGGTATGGCGATGAACTATAAGCGATGAGCTTTAAGTAGTGAGTTCTAAGAAACAAGGTGCGAGCGATGAGCTCTAGTGATGCCAGTCACAGACATTTGAGTAATCTTGGTACTTAGTAATTATGTGAATCATTGGCATTTGAATGAGCTCAGATGAGAGGCTCACCTATTGAATATTTATGGCTCAGGGCATCAAGAATGTCTCTTAGACTTGGAATATGGACATGGAAAAGATGAAGAGTTTGGTATTGCACCAAGGATAAAAGTCAAATTGTCGATGCATAACAGGTAGAAATACTAGTATTAGGCTGGTACTATGAGGTTGGACATGGCATTAGGCAATCGTCGAGGTAATTAGGTTGGCATCAATATTGGGTTGGTGCCGTACTCACTTAGTTCGACACCATAGGCTGGCGTCGTGGTATTAGTGTGGTGCCATAGGTTGGATCCGTGCCATATTAGCTTGGCGCCAACATAGTATTGGTGTCATAGTATTAATGTGGCACCGTAGATTGGCGTCGTGCCGTATTGAGTTGATGTCGTATACCTAGGTTGGTGTCGTGCTAGATTAGGTTGGCACCAACCTTAAGTTGGTACTGTGTTAACGTCGTGATAGGATAAATCGGTTCCGTAGGATGGCGCAAGATGGTGCCAGTCTAGTTACGAATGGTGCTAAGGTAATTTAGGTTGGTATCATCCTAGTTTCGACTAAAGCCATGATAATTTAACCTGGTGTAATGCTAGTTTAAGATGGAGCCAAGATAATTTAGGATGGTGCCAGCCTATTTTAGGCTTGAGCCAGGGTAATTTAGACTAGTGCCAGCTGAATTTAGGCTAGTGTCCTGAACTCAGACGGAACTCTCCTTAATCGGACTGGGACTCGGTCTAACTCACTAACAACACCTTTTCTCTTCTAATAGAAGAAAAGCCTAATATTACTTCATTCAATAATTCGTTGTTCTGAAACGTACAACAGTTTTTCTTAAATAGTAACTAACACAGCCAATAAAATCAACAACTATTAACCTATCTAGTCATTCGACTTGATACTCGAGAAAACTACCTTAATGATTGTTTTCCCTCCCACTATCCCTAATTAACCTTACAAACTGAATTAAATACAAATAAAATAAAATATAGCTTGACAAAGTCAAGTCATGTATGCACATGACAGTACCCTCATCTTTAACCATCCTTGTCCTCGAGGATGAAGTCCGGAAAGTGAGCTCTGATGTGGCTTGTATCTTCCCATGTTGCATCTTCTGCTTGAGAACTCGACCGTTGGATAAGCACTTGAGGAATAGATAAACCACCACAGAGTATGGCGAAAGCTAAGACTGTAACTGGTTCCACAATGAATGCACCTTGTTGATCCACCATGGGAAGTGATGTACATGTAGAAGCTTTGATACCAATAACTTTCTTGAGATGAGATACATGAAATATTGGGTTAATTCTCGATCCCACGGGTAGTTTCAGTATATATGCCACAACTCCCACTCTTTGTAAAACTTCAAAAGGTCCAAAGTATTTGGATAAGAGTTTCACATTCTTCCTGAATGTCACACTGGATTTTCGATAGGTATGTAACTTCAAAAGAAAAGATAACCCACCTGAACCTCTCTATCAGTTCTCTTCTTATCCGCAAAGAACTTTATCCTAGCCCGAGCCTACACCAAGTCTTCTTTCAGGAGTTGAAGCATGTGATCTCTTTCTTTGAGGTAATCTTGTACAGATGATACAGAAGTTGTATCCTGAGTTGGGAAAGCCATATGTGGAGTATGATATCCATATAGAGCCTGGAACGGAGTCACCTTCAAGCTAGTGTGAGAGTTAGTATTAAACCACCATTCTGCAAGTGCTAACCATTTGGACCATCGAGTAGGAGATGTAATTTTCATACACCTAAGATATTTCTCGAAGCAATCATTAGTCGTCCCAGTATGGCCATCAGTTTGGGGATGATAGGAGGTGATGAAGTTGTGTATAGTGCCCATGGACTTGAATGATTCCATCCAGAATTGGCTAACAAAAATCTTATCCCTATCAGCTATAATAGAATTTGGAATGCCATGTAACTTGAAATATGTTGAAGAAATTCCTTTGCCACTGAGATTGTAGTAAAGGGGTGACTCAAGGGAATAAAATGGTTGTATTTTGTTAACTTGTCAACCAACACCATAATTACATTTTTCATTTTGGAAAATAGGAGACCTTCAATGAATTCCATGGATATGTGTTTCCAAGCCGTGTCTGGAATTGGTAATGGTTGAAGGATCCCAGCTGGATGTTGAGTATCTCCTTTATTACTTTGTAAGATAATACAAGAAGATACAAATTTGAGGACATTTTGCTTCATTTTTGGCCAACAGAAGTAAGATTTGGCCGTATTATAAGTGCCAAGCATGCCAGAATGACCACCTACAGATGAAGAGTGGACTGAATGTAATATAGAAGTCTTTATGTCATTCCAGATCCCACAAACAATTTATTCTTAAACATAAGGATTCACTGAGAAAGAGATAAATGTGGGTGTGTATGGTTTACCAACAGTTGAGTTATGTATTGTTGTGCTAAGGCATCACCTAAGTAA
This sequence comes from Papaver californicum, assembly GCA_023531435.1. NCBI lineage: Eukaryota > Viridiplantae > Streptophyta > Magnoliopsida > Ranunculales > Papaveraceae > Papaver > Papaver californicum. The sequence continues at coordinate 4,385,008 of JAJJMC010014297.1, read as the reverse complement.
CTCATGAGAAAGTCTTGAGTCCATTGGGGTTGCACCGAAGAAATAGAATTGCAAGCAGAAGAAGAAGAAGAAAGAAGTTTTGACAAGGCATCTGCAGCTTTGTTGTCCAAGCCTTTATTGTATCTAATCGCATAGTCCAGTCCCAACAATTTCATAAGGCACCTTTGTTGTAACACAATGGTGATTATTTGCCATAAAGTATTTCAAACTATTGTGATCAGTGTTGATGACGAACTGATTATGTGACAAGTAATACTTTCACTTTTGAACAACTATCACAATAACAAGCAATTCATTTTCATAAGTAGAGAGATCCAAAGCTTTAGGGACCAAGGCTCTGCTAAAGAAAGTTATAGGCCTACCCTCTTGCATTAATACAGTACCCACCCCTCTTAAGCATGCATCAGTCTCTAAAACAAAGGGTTTGGAGAAGTCAGGAAGAGCCAAGACTAGAGCATGTAGCATGTCTAGTTTGAGAGTATCAAAAGCTTGTAAGTCCTCTGGAGACCATAAAAATGAGTCTTTCTTTAACATATCACTGAGAGGCTTTTTAATGTTACCATAGCCCTGAATGAATCTTCTATAATACCCTGTAATACCCAAGAATCCCCTCAATTGATTAAGATTATATGGTTGAGGAAAACTTTATATTGTAACAAGTTTGTCAGGGTCAGCAGCTACCCCATCTGCAGTAATCAAGTGTCCGAAATAGTCTAGTTGTGGTTGATAAAAACAACACTTAGACCTTTTTCCAAAAAGAGAGTGTTGCTTGAGTAAAGTTTATGATTGAGATAAGTGAGATAAATGCTCCTCCAATAATTGACTATAAACCAATATGTCATCAAAAAAGACAAGGATGAATTTCCTTAGAAATGGCTGAAAGATATTGTTCATAAGTGCATGAAATGTTGCAGGGGCATTGGTGAGGCCAAAGGGCATCACTCTGAATTCACAATGCCCATGATAAGTTTTAAAGGCCATTTTATGAATATCAGGTATGTGCATTCTAATTTGATGATATCCAAATCTGATATCATTCTTAGAAAAAAAATTGGCACCATGTAACTCATCCAAGATCTCCTCAATAAGTGGTATTGGAAACTTATCCTTCACAGTCATGTCATTCAATTTCCTATAGTCAACACAAAACCTTCATGAATTATCCTTCTTCTTGACAAGTAGAATAGGAGAAGCAAATGGACTGTGGCTATTCTGAATGAGGCCTGATGACAACATATCCTGTACCAATTTCTCCACAACAGCTTTCTGAATATATATATACATCTGTAAGGTCTTTGAGAGACAGGTTCAGAATGTTGTTTGAGAGGAATTTTGTGATCTAGAACTCTTTGAGGAGGTAAAGTAGTGGGTTCAGCAAAAATGTCCTGAAATGAGTCAAGTAAGGAAGATATATGTGAAGGAATGTGGGTAAGGGGTATTGATGAGACTGAAAAGAATTGACCAATTAAGGCTGAGGTCTTGCTTCTAATGAACTTCAAGATTGAGTTTCCACTCAGCATGCTTAGGGAAGGGGTAGAAGAACTTCCTTGTAATGTGATCTTGGCACCTTGATGAACAAAAGATATTTTCAGCTATGCTAAATTGAACATAACATCACCCATCTGCTTGAGCCAATCAACTCCTAGAAAAATATCCCAACCTCTCAAGGGTAGAACCCTTAAATCAGCTACAAACATGTGTCCTTGCATAGACCAACTCAACAGTTGACACATTTATCCACTAATTGTAGTGTCACCTTTAGCAACAGTGACTAGCATATGACTTGCAGGCTCAATATGAAGATGTAAGGAATCAAACAACTTAGCTTATACAAAGCTACATGTGCGACCAGTGTCCACCAAAATCGAAATGAGGTGTTTGTTTATGTGACTAGGAACTCTTATGGTGTCTTGAGCAACATGCCCTGTCAAGGCATGGAGAGATATTTTCAATGGTGAGTCTGTAGATGGGGAGTGTAAGATATCCTCCTATTCACACTCTTCAGTTGATGCAAAGGTCTTAGGTTCATCATTGGAAATCAACATAAATAATTGTTGAGACTTACAAATATGGTCAGGCCTATAAATTTCATCACAATTATAACAAAGGCCTTTGTCTCTCCTATCTTTCATCTGTAGTGGTGTGAGTTTTCGAATAGGAGGTATAAGTGGAATAGGTTTAGTGGGAATGGTGGGATGAGTGGTGATGGGCTTGAAATTGGAATAAGAGGGCTTATTGAAGTTGGTGAGTGGTGGTAATGATGGAAAAAATGGTTTGAAAAAAACTTTAGGTCTTTTCGATTGAAAGTCAACAAAAGCTTGTTGCATTTTGGCAAAGCTAAAATGCCTCAGTATCTGAAGAGGGCTTAAACATTTGCACAACAATGTGAATTTCTTCTTTCAACCCACTAATAAATCTCAATGTAAAATACTCTTCAGAAAGATCTTTTATTCTTCGTCTTCATAAAAGATTCCAAAGACTCATAACATTCATAATAATCCTCCACAGAAGTAGTTTGAGATAATTTATTAAAACTACTCACATAGTTATCAAAAGCAATATCCTCAAATCTGCAACAAACATCAGAAACAAAGGTAGTCCACTCTATAGAAGGTTTACCTTCGTGGTAATCCATAAACCAAGGATCTGATCTACCATATAAATGAATGGAAGCTAAATACACTCTTCTATCATCCTGAACCATATGTAATTCAAAATAATGCTCATATTTGTGAATCCATCCACGAGGGTTAGAACCATCAAAACGAGGAAAATCAATTTTGGGTTGACAAAGGTAGTTACCTGAATTTTGAGGAAAGGATGATTGATTAATAAGATCCCTGAGATGATTTCCCGAAGAACCACAAGGAGGATGAGAAGAATCAGTGGAAGAAGAGCCAGATTCAAGTGTTGGATCCACACCCAAGTATTTAAACAACACTGCAAATTGATTAACAATGTATAAATCAACATTTTTCTGCATCAGAAGTCATTTGGGTTTGCATTTTCTGCAACTCAGTTTCTAATAAGTCTAAACAATCTGAATGAGATTGTTGCACAACAACAACCTCCTTTACTGTAGTAGGTTTATCACCTCCTCCCGGTATGATTCAGGTACCCAGGAAAGGGAATCTGATACCAAATGTCCTGAACTCAGACGGAACTCGCCTGAATCAGACTGGGACTCGGTCTAACTCACTAACAACACCTTCTCTCTTCTAATAGAAGAAAAACCTAATATTACTTCATTCAATAATTTGTTGTTCTGAAACGTACAATAGTTATTCTTAAATAGTAATTAACACAACCAATAAAATCAACATCTAATAACGCATCTAGCCGTTGGACTCGATACTCGAGAAAACTACCCTAATGATTTCTCTCCCACTTTTCCTAATTAACCTGACAAACTGAATTAAAGACAAATGAGATAAAATATAGCTTGACAAAGTCAAGTCAAGTCATGTAGGCACATGACATCTAGAGTCAGCCGATGCCAAGAAATTCAGTCTGGAAATTCTTGCACTTGGTATAAGTTCAAGTTGCTCTTTATACAAGTGGATATCCCACCTAGGAGGTTTTTTATTTATTAGAGAATGAAGTTAAGGAGTAAAGTATCGCAAGAGTTTGGTATGAATATATGCATTATGTGTAATCATAGAACGTATGGGAAGCATTGTGACAAGCACCAGTATAATTTCAAGAATCCATCTTGGAGATTTATTGCATAAGCAGAGGTAGTTAGTCATATTGTAAAAGTATATATATAAATAATGTGATACTTGGTAAATATATTAAATATACATAATACTGAAAGTACAACCGGGTGAATCTCTAGCACACACACACACACACACACACACACATACACATATATATATATATATATATATATATAGAGAGAGAGAGTGAGAGAAAGACTATAAGGATCGATATAAAACACCTATAACCATTGGTTAAGTCTGTATAGTCCAAATTCTTTGTGATATTCAGACTATTCGTATGGACTACGTATTATCACACAGGACCAGAGAGAATTTTATGATTTTCTCCCGTGGCCAAAATCCACCATCAATATTAGTTCGTGCTTAGTGAGGAACAGTAATGTTTCGTGGTAAGAACTAGATGGTGAAAATATGTCTATTAATTATTTGAAACTTAGTTCAAGAATAGTTACTTAGCTCTATCTCCTTAGAACGATGTCCTTGACATATACTTGGGATTTACATGTATTAGGCTCTCCAGTAAGCAACTGGTAGACATCAATGCTCATGGTTTCAATATGCAGTGTCAAGTGCTAGTGATGACATCAGTAAGACGAAGTATATTAGAGCTACAACACCAACGACTATGAGATGATGACTTGAGTTGTAGTTGGTAGAAGCAAGATAGAAATAACATAAATCAATAGGAAAAACTGATGGTAGATTGGATCTGCGGATAAAGCTAGTTATGTACTTCAGTGTTCTTGATGTAGACTTGAGCGCATTAATTCTTAACTGTAGAAGGTCCATTGGCTTTATCTTGTATCAACAGGAACACCAAGCAATAAGGTTGGCAGTAGCAATATCATCAGAAGTTAGGGAGGCATAAACACATTCTCGATGACCTTTTCCGACTTGGTATAGTGGAAGCTATTAGTTCTCGTGCTTTGGATGAATGCCAAGTGATTCTTTACTTTAAGTAATCACATGTTCATATTCTTCGAATGGTTGGATGAGTGGAGATATGCATAAGAAAACCAAAATTTTCTATTAATCTCATCATCAGAAAAATTTGAGACGGGCCCTCGTTTACAAGAACTAACGTATAATCTTTATACTAACTCTGATTGAGACGTTTTACCCAAAAAAAAATTAGCTAAGAGAATAAGTTAACTTCTTCAGAAAAGATATCCAATTTGGAGTTTGTTTGGTCTGAAAAACGGGGCTATATGTATCCATGATAATTCCATACAAAATTTTAAAAGTTTTCAGCTTGCATATTTTAAGTGTTTCGAACATATCTCCTAGATCGTTTATCCGATTGACGTGCCTATTTAGTATGTTATAGTAGGCATATAGATGAACGTTTTAGTAAATAACTTGTCCCTAGATTATTCACCCACTATCTGCATTTTATGAATTTGTATAGCCCAGTGAGGAATCTCTTTGACGTGGTTGTTGTGAAAAACGCCTTAATATGTCTTTAACCCATATACTTGCTCTAGAAAGAATTAACAATTCAGACGCATCATAATTTTATGGCTTGTGATTGTATTTCTTGTGTTTTGGTAATCCTAATCCTCTTGGACTTGTGTTTTAATCTATGACCACATCAAGCAAAAGAAATAACTCCACCCGTGAGAATAAGAGAGTCGTTGGAGATGAAGAAAACAATGAGGGTCTTGGATCTCCTTGGGATTCTTGCCACAGATAGAATTATTAGAACCGTAGGAATTGCTAGAACCATGGGAATTGCTGGCACTGTGATATTCCCAGATAAGTGAGGTCTCTAAGAGGGAGCGATGTTCAAAGAAGGAAGTGAGTGCCTCATGAGTTGGAGGTGAGGGATTCATGACTTGGAGGTGAAGACCTAATGAATAGATGAGGGCCTCATGAGTTGGAGGTGGATCTGGTGCCATACTTTTACATAAGTTAGTAAACCCTTAAATCCCGTCTAGAAATTCCTGTTTGCACACTATTTACTCCATAGGTTGTAGAAACTGCATATGATGTCAGATTTAGTGGTTGATCCCAATTTTCGAACATAATAGACTCACCTTTCATCTCCTAGGAGAAAATTTGGATTTCGAATTGATATGATGGGTTAAAAATGTGTGTGAAATTTTTATCAGGAGAAACTTTATAATTTTTCAGATTTAGTGTATTTTTACCGCGATGGCCATATCTTCTAAACATAACTCGAAACACTGATTCCTCTTAACACGTTTGAGTATAGTTATAGACGAACATTTCTCGCAAAAGATGCATCATCTCATGCCTCACCAATTTTTGTCAGTTTCTGATTTTCTAAATTGCAGTAGTAATAGTACGAGAAGAGCGGACGAAACTGGCGCCGAAAGGTTTAGGCTCCGTGAGGATGCTGGATCCATGAGGATATTGGAACCATGAAGATGATGGCTCCATGAGAATTGATGGCATCGTCAGAATGTTGGCACCGTAAAGGATTTCTGGCACCGTGAGAATGTTAGCGCAGTGAGGATTTGCTAGCATCATGAGCATTTGTGGCATCGTGGGGATTCAAAAAGCGGAATCCCGTCTGAAAACTTCTGTTGGACCATTGTTCGCTCCGGAGGCTGTAAAATATTCATACAATAACCGATTTCGGTGGTTGACCCCAATTCTCGATCAGAAAGGCTCAAGTTTCATATGGAAATAGAATTTATTGCTTCAGAGTTGATTTGGTTGCTGAGAAAATCATTTGAAATCATTATCAAGAGAAAACCTATAAGTTTTCAGATTTTGTGCATTTTATCGTGATTGACATATCTCTTAAACAATAACTCGGAAGACCGAACCCTTTTAGCACATTGAAGTAAAGACATAGGTGAATATTTCTCATAAAGAATGTGTTTCCCCATTCCTTACCCATTTGTACGTTTTTTTGAGTTAATGGGATGAAGTGTGAAACATCCCATGTGTAGGAGTTGTAAGAACATCTTGTAGAAGACCCTGGCATGTGCTTGTCTATCGTGGGAGCTTTGGGATAAGTTTATATTCATATATTTATATGTTTTCATGTATTTATATAGACTCCATAGCGTCTTACTTGTAATTTTGGTTATGCTTTGAGGAAAGGTAACTTCTACCCAAGTATTGGATGGAGTAGATGACCACTCATACGGCTTATATATTGTTCGGCTTGATCTTTCCAACTAGATCAAGTTCTCGGTGTATATCAACCAATGATAGTTTAATGATTAAATATATATATTGAATGCAATTTACATGAACGTGACACCCATGATGTTACATTTTCTTTTGGCCACTGCTTCAAGGCACTTAGGGATTCATACTCCCTAGGCATTGTGACAATCTATCTCGAGCATCTATTTTCTCATGGTGGGTGCGACTCTCTTACGGAGGAGGTGAAGGTAGAGAGGATGAGATTTGGGTGCTACTTTTTTTTGATGTGGACAGTCTTTTCGCAAGTATCGTCATTGATCATACCTTCTTGTTGAATGAGGTGATTGCGTCGAGTCTTCAAAAGTGAAAAAACCTTTAGTCCCAAAGTGTAGCTCACTTGGATCTGCTAACATACAAGAGATAACATGATGGTGCCATCATGGGTCCATGCCTCTAGGAATTTGATCAGGAAAGGGAAGTCAAAAAAGTCGGAGCCTCTCTTTCTTGTTATTTAAGCACTAGGGATGAAGCGACAATCTAGATTAAATTTGAAGGATGTTGAGCCGCAAAGAGATTGTCCTTATACCTCCCTTACATATCATAGATGGTCTGGCACTGAGTTTTTTATTCATGAGGTACCTAATCTCTTGAGTATATCCATGGCCTTACTTATACTTAAAAGTTCTGGATCTCTAGCAAGGCAGGTGCAGTCGTGGATGATTTCTTGGAAGCTTCGTAAAGTTCAGAGAAAGTATGGAAGCACAACTTCTGTAGTAGATCATGGTATATGGGTATCATTCCGTTTATGTAGCGTTGTATCAGTTGTAGTTGAGTCACGTTCCGATCATGATAATCAAGATATTGGGTCCTGAATCGGCGCACGTAGTCACCATGATGTTCATTGTCTCTCTTGAATAATGTTCAAGATCTAATATAGTAACTTGTTCAGAGACGAAGAAATATTTCTTATAGATGGTGATAACCATCTCACACTATTTGGTGATACTTCTTGGAGCAAAGTTATTATACCAAGTATGCGCTCTTCCAGTATGAGATTTTAAGAACTCTTTAAGGCATACTATATGATTGTGTTCATGTGTTCCATAATGGCTCTAAAAAGCGACAGACGTGTTCACGGGCATTTCCGCTCCCTTTATAAAATAAGAAGGGAAAAGAGGCGTAGCCTCTTGTAAGAAGGAACCTCTTGGTTTTAAGAGGGTAAGGAGGATGGTGCTTATGTAGTGAGACAGTACCCTCCTTACTTCAAGTTTCTAAGAGTCGCTCAAAATCTTTAAGAGTAACGAAGTTTAGCTGCTGGTTCCTTAATTGCTCATATTGGATATGAACTTCATCGTCGTTGCAATTATGGATTTTGGAGGCGTTAACGTCGGTAGCCTTACTAGTATTGGTCGGCTCTGTCTGGCGTTGGCTTTGTTCTAGAGGTATCTTCTTCGTAAGAGTCTTGAGGAATGTGAGAATGTCTTTTCGGGCATTTTCTATGTCAACTTAATTTTTGATGAAAGCTTTTTCTCTTTCTATCATATCCATGATAGGTTGCTTTTGAGTTTTCCTAAATTCCTCAGAAATCCGATCGAAAAGAGAATTGGTTGGAATAACACTAGAAGTAACAGAAGTTATACCAGAAGTAACTGGTGTGATACAAGGAGTAACCGGAATGGTAAACCTGGTATTGATATAATGAGAATTTAAAGTTTCTCAACCCAACCTAAGTTCAACCATCTTTTTATTTCGATCTTGCAACCGAAAGATTGATCTCTCACTATTGACGAACCAGAAAATTTCACCCCCGAAACTATGCGTCGTGAAGGCCGGAGTTCCCCGATGCGCTATTCTGATGCGAAGAAAACATGTGGCTTACCAAGCAAATACAGGTTAATTTTCCCTTCTAAGCATGTTTTGCAAGCATGATTCTCGAAACGTACTTTCCATATTGTTCCAACTTACCGTCGTTGTGCAAAGGTTACAAGGCTATAAAATCCAGTGGTGATGCCTTTGGCATGCATCACATACTTACCAACATTTATACAGGCGTATTTTTTGATTCATCAACTCTGTTTCGACTAAGCGTTGGGTGCATGCACTGATCTTGCTCTTGCCAAGAGTGCAACAACCAGGTATATTCCGTTCATACCGTATGGCTTGATAAGAAGTATGAACATCCATCAAACGGAATGCAACTACCTTATCAAGTGCGGTAACAATCATCTCTTTTCTAGTATTGCCGAGCCAGATGATATGTGTTAACAAAACGTCACAATCATCTCCAAATTAGATGATATGAGAGATAAGATGCTGCACCTCAATGCATTGAATTATGGCTGCCTACGTACCCTCCTCCGTAGCTCGAAGGCATCAAGCATGACCTTAGTTCATCAATAGGGTCATTTCGAAAAGAACAAGCAACATAAGCCTATTAAGGCAAAGCCAACATCGATTCCAACTTCCGTTGCAAGGCCAAGCAAAGACTAGTCCGTGTAGGCCAATGGACTTTCGCAGGATTGTGCATAACTAATGCCTTTGTATGCAAATATGCATTCTCGAGGACGCAACACATATGAAGGGTGCTTTCGCATCATTCATGCTCCATTGCCTAAGCTACAAGCATATTGACGCTTAGCATCAAGTATGTACCAACGTATAGGCCACATTGCATATATGTGTATTATTTCTCATGCACATTCAACCAATGCCCTTTCCTTATATATGTTTTAATCGTATTTCCATTTGTTTCGAAAAGAAGGGTAAGGGACATCCATCGACTGCAACTACTAGTGATGCATCCTCGAGTAGGCATTACGGCATAATAGTTTCTTAGCACTATAATACGCTCTCGGGTAAGATACACGGGATATGGATGTTTCCTTGGGTAAGCATCCTTGAGTAAGATTCATAGAAACATGGATGCTTCCTTGAGTAATCATCATAAATTTCCAACCAACACATCTTCTTTATATATGTATTACCGACATTTCCACAAATATATAAAAGGAGGGTAAGGGGCATTCATCGACTGCACCTCCAGTGATGCGTTCTCGGGTATGGATCACATATCAGTGAAGCTTCCTTGAGTAAGATTCATGGTAACATGGATGCTTCCTTGAGTAGGCATCCTCGAGTAAGCTTTACAAGCTTAGGATGAAGCTTCATCCCATGCCATGATGCATCCTTGAGTAAGCGTCATGTGAAAAATACGGGTGTTACAACTATGGTCGCCAAAATGTTTTAGGGTGAAAACATAGATAAAAGTTTTAGGCGTAGATCGTAATGACTACGAGAAATCAAAATCCTACAAGACTAGCCTAAACCAAGAAATATTTATTCCAGTCTTGCTTCGGTCATAAAGGAGTAGAAGGGTTGATCTTAGGGAGGGAAGCAGAAAAGGAGTTGAGATCAAAGTATGATATGTTTGCAGTATGGAGGTTTTGAACTACTGTGTAAAAGACTATATTTGTTTATGTAAGTCTGGATATCTCTTTGTGAATAATAAGAAGAACCTATTTATAAAAGTAGTAGAATACACTTATCTCTTGTAAGATATGGAATATCAGGTGTGTTTTAATTCTTACAGATTCTACAAGTGCAGTCAAGCTCCTGAGCTTGCGGAAGTTCCTTCGTTTGTGCATCACCTATCTTTATTTATAGAGTACCATATCTATAAGCGTCTATGGATTTTTCTTCAGAATCTTTCATCACGGTCGGAGTGAGTGGTTTCTCGTCAAGGAATCCCTGTGGCCCTGAGAATCTTGATAGTGATAACATTGATATCCATGTCGTCATCAATTTATGTTTTTCAAAACTTGACACCTTTGAGATGAGTAGTGGTGAGCAGTCGCCAGCCGTGCCTCTCATTACTCATGTCGACCATGTCTCCAAAGGAGGCATTACTTGAACATGTGTATCTTCAGTAAGGAACAAATGTTTGCCAGATAAAACATGATTAAGGGAAGTGAAGATACCTTGCGCTCCGCTTTTTATAGATAAATGATTTCACACATATACTTCATCAAGATTCAACTGTTTGGATGATAGATTCTCCAAAGAGGGTGAAGCTTCTAACATGAAGGGGATTCTTGTGGACACCTTCAGCTTCTAAATGTAATTCATATGATTCTATCTTTTCCTTAATGATATGTTTCAAGCTATTGCATTCACTGGTTGGATAATTGACGAACCGGTGGAAGCAACAATATTTCGGATCTGATATTTCCTGGGTCTTCGCTGGTCATCATACAGGAGGTAACTGGATGGAACAGTCTTGTATCCAATCTTCTATCAACTCAAGTACCTCTTGCATTGGAAAGGGAAAAATCTAAAGATATTATATTTGGCTTCACATCTTGTTCATGTTGTTGTTGTGATTATTTTGTTGCTGTCGTGGAGTTTTGGTCGTGCTTTAAGATGAGGTTAAACTTTGAGCTGGAGCCCGGGTCGTGGATGGAGTTGAAGGGAAACACTTGGTTTGTGACTCTTGCTGAGACGAAGTCCTCCTCTTGTCTTCTTCGTTGCTGACGAAACTTATTGATGGTTGAATGGTATATTGCTTGTTGACCAGTCGTCGGCTCCCACGAGTATCTCCATGATTTTCTTCTCTTACAGGCCTCGTTCTCTCCAATAAGGCATAAGAGGTTGTTGTCGACCATTTTGCGGCCTCGTATAACTCAGAGAAAGTTTGAAAGCGTACATTTTCTAGAAAGCACAATAATTTCTATAGATTAGTTCTAATTATAGAATTAATCTCAATTTCAATTACAAATATTAAATAAAACATAATTATGACTACTCATCCCCACTCTAGCTTCTGTCATACATGCCCCCTGCATCAAACTCCCAAATCCTTAATATGATCCTGCAACTTGAGATTCTGCACCATCAGGTCTTTCACCTTGATTTCCAATCCATGGCCACATTCCTCCAGATGGAGAGACATAAAAGTTTAATGATCTTCTATAATCTTGATAACCTTGAGGATTTTGTTGACTTGCCTGATGATATGGAGATTGTTCCCCGGGAGGTGCCTGTGAGTCCATCACCACTTCCTGGGAATATGGAGTTCTATAATGGTGAGAAAAATATAGATTGAAGATCATGGAATCCTCCATTATGTGCAACTGGTGTTGGTACATACCTTTAGTTTCCATATCTCTTAACTCCATTTGATTCGATTGTTTTATCAATTGTTCTTGACTAGCCGATGTTCTTGTATACTAAATAGAGTGGTGGAGATCTTGTGAGACAATTGGAAGTATTTGAAAGTCTCCGGCGAGATGAAAAGTTTTTAGATCCCAATTCAAAACTGGCAATTCAGACCCATCCCATGAAGAAGAATTTCTAGAAGATCCTCTTGAAGGGGATGTTGAAGAAGAAACTCTTGTTGAAGGATAACTGATGAAAGTTGGAACCACCGGTGGTCGTTCTGTTAAAACATCCAATTTCGGTAATGCTTTACCTAATGCGACAAAATTCATCCCATAGATGTTTAAAACTTTTTCACCAATTATCGACTATGTAACATATTTGAATCATTTTTCTTATTGGTCTTCGTCACAATGGGTGAATAATATCTCATACCTTTTTCCAGCTAGACTCTTTTCTTCAATCTTGTGTATTCCGATCCAAGGATGGTAGTTATAGGTCGAGGCGTATTTGTCTATCTAACTGCACCAACTAACTGTCCAGCACATCTCTCCCCAAAATAATAAATGCCAATATTTATGACAGGACTGTAGACCACCATCCGCTGGAGTGAAAAATCTCTGATCCTTTTGGTCTTCAACACCCTTAAACTCCTCAAAATCCTCATATCGTATCCAAATAATATTATGTTTGTTCCTAATCTTGAGTTGGTATCTCTAAAGATGCATATTATCTCGCTCATTTCTGTTTTATTTTGGATGCCAATTACAGCCTTCGTACCTTACTATAATTGAATTTTTTTCTTGTGTAGTCAACAAGTCTTGGTACACCAATATTGGAGTATGTATACAACCAAAGCTGAAGTAAACAACGTACAATTAGTTTAACTTGCTAAATATTTGTATACTGATTTAAAGCCAAAGAAATGTCATATTTACCTCAAGGAGGCCTCATAGACCGTTAATGCTTGACGAAATCAATCATGCGATATCGAAACAAATGCACAAGCTCGGCTAATATAGAGGACCCCCAATCATATTTGTAATCCTTTTTCATATCTCGCAACGCCTTTATCCATCCTACTTGAGTAATAGTGCTTGAATTTGGGAAAAAACATGAACTAAGTAACCATAAAATAAATACCTTAGCATTTGTGTATATTTCTCAGGGTCATATATTGACGAACTAGGATCGTTATCACCATATAATTCGATGAATACAAATGCCTTTAAAACGGAATTAGGAATTACACCATTGCTTAAGTTCCTGTACATCCTTTGTGTTGTTACAACAAAGTACAATGGAAGTTCATATTTATATCGGTTTTCTGCCAACCAACTTTTTTGGTCAAATGAAACATCATCTCCCACACCGCAAGGTATCTGAAGTAGGAAATACAAATCTAACGGTATTATTCCTATAAAAACATTAAAATTGTTAATTTTATGTAATCTTCGTATTTATTGCATAAAAATTATAAATCAAAATATATGACATATCTATTTCAAAGTCTTGAAAATGAAACGTGTGTGTAGTATACCACCGACGCTCCATCAATATAAACAACAATTTGGTCGAGTGTTTCTTCACATCTATATAATAAAAAGTAATCCAAGGAAATTTATCCACAATAATTTTAGCATCATGCGAAAGTTTTGCATAAACTATGTTAACTTCATACCAACCACTTCTTGGTTTTTGATGGGCACTATATCGCTCTATTTTTTCCGACAGAAAAGTATATATGGATTATTCTGTTCATCTGAACCTTCTTGTGTGGTCGTTAGAGGTTGACTATGTTCGTTCCTAAGTGGTTTTCTATCTCTTGTTAGACTAATATTCTGAGATTGAGATATGGTAGTTTTGAAAAAATTTAGAGAAGTAGAATCTTAAAAAATTATAAAGGAATTTTATGGAGAAAGTATGTAGAGAAGATTGAATTTGGTATGAGTAGAGAAAATGAATGTTGAGTTTAAAGAGTTTAAAAAAATAACCGTTTTTTGGTTGTTACAAATCCGACCGTCATTTTAGAACGGCCTTCCAAACCTACAACGATCGACTCAATTTGTCTCGTTACACTGTTTTGCCACTGTCCAAAAATGGGTTTGCCAACCCACCTGGCATAACAAATCAAATTATTTGCAAGTCTCCACTGGACTTCTTCTAAGAGCATCTCCAACAGAAGGTGGAATTATTTTTTTTCCCATGACACACAGAATTTTAAACCCCTATCTAAAAAAAATTCACCTCCAGTAGAAGGTTCTAGAAAACAAGAGGGATTAAAAACTAAATACGAAGGTTTTACAGAAGTATTATCTAGACCTTTGAAAGCACCTCCACATTATATTTTTCGATTAAAAAAATCATTAAAAAATTGAGTAAAAAATGGTGAAGAAAGAGTGATCGTTCCTAATTCGGTTGTATCATTCACTTTTTTTTTCGTTCTTCACCGTTCTCTCTAGTATTTTGCTTTTGCAGAGCTAGGGTTTTACACACTGCAAACAAGTAGGTTTTTGGTTATCATATTTTTTTTATTGCAGATTCAATCTCCATTTCAATCTCTATCAATATGTGTTTCTAGGGATTTCTGGTACTAGTTACATCGGTAAATTCAATATATTTAGCAATTAATATTGTTACTTCTCATGATTTAAGATTTCTTTCTCTTTGAAGAAATCTATTGCTTGTTAAATATTTGAACGAATTAAGGATTCATTCATATTAAATTGATTTATTATTCTTTTCTTTTGGAATTTCCATATGTATGATGCTGGTATAACTAGATATCTGATGAATCTGTACAATATCATATGAAAAAATTAGAATATTTTCCCATGGGTTGAGTATAAGAACTATTATAGTTTTTTCCTTATCATTTTATCAATTCATATCAAACACGTCTCTCACACTTTTTTCAGTTCAGTTCAACCCTGTGGGGGACTGTAAATAATCTAGCTTCCTTTACTTATGCATCATCTCAAGTGTTTAACTTATAGAAATATAGCAACACACACAGCTGGAAAGTAAAGTGAACACACATTTTTTAGTTTTATGTGTAATTTTTTTAAATTACATGTCTTTGGATCTATGTTTTTGCAATTTTGTATTTCATTTTTGAATCCTATGTCTTTTGTACTTAAACTAGTCTGCTAACTGACTATGCAGAAGGCAAGTGTTGAAGGAAAACTTAAACAAGAAATAGAGTTAACTCATGCAGTGAAATTAAGTATAATTCATGCTGATATATGTACATAGTTTTTATTCTTGTTGTTCATTGTGATATGAATAGAAGTACAGAATGATATCTAAATGTATAAAGTTGGTGAATTTTATATTAGTGTAGACAGTCCGACATTATGTAAATATGTATGCTGGTTAATTAGGAAACCACGGATGCCGGAAATAAGCCTATTTCTCTGAATTATATATGAATCAATTACGTACAAAACTCTTGACTAGAACATAGTCAGTATGAATGAATAAAATTGTTAATGCCAGAAAGAAGTCTCTTTCATACTTAAAATTGTTACATATGAATAAATTAAGTACAATGGATTAGCTTCTCACATTTGTATTTTGTTATGGTTAGGTGTGATAAATGTCAATACATGATACTTCATCAACTAGTAGTGAATAATAATTCTTTCCAACATAGCGGTTGTTAGATTTCGATGATATGAGTGAGGATGATATGTTGAAACCATGTGGAATGACTCGGAAACTTGTAACACTTATTCTGATCATCTATGTAGTAACAATTATGCACACTAAAGGACCTCATGATGGGTCTGTTCCTGGAAGGGTTACATCCATCGGGATAGAAGACCTCGTCATAGGCTTATTATTTGTGATTAGCTACTTCAAAGGGGAACAATCAAAGTACACAAATGCTTATTGATTTATTTATGCTTCAGCTGGTGGAAGTTGTCAGTATTATCACGAACTAATCCTAGTAACCTGCAGGCTGCAAGTTATTTTTGTCTGACACTTTTTGAGGGAGCAAGAGTTGTACTTGAACTGTCAGGCATAATAAGAGGTTTCTGAACTTGGGTCCTTCTACCACCCAAAATAGCACCACACAACATCATTCTTTATCCTTCTATATTTCTTGAGTAGGAAAACTATGTTTAGTAAAGAGAATTTTTGTAACATCTTTCAGTTTCTAAGAACTACAAGAAAGATAACCATTCCTTCACAGGTCACAATAAAAAAAAGAGTGGAAATATACATAGGTACTGTTGCTTACTATCACTCTCTCTAAATTGCTAGGAGTTTTCAATACTAACCAAGATTGTAGCTGACTTCACCAGATTTGCATAGTTCTGCATCTATTATAAATAATGTTGTTTTATACATATTTCAACCCATGCGCCACTAAAGCGACTAAAGGCCAAATCTATTTAACAATTCACTTTCTGGTTATGTCAGTCTGCACACTAGGATGTGAAATAGAAATTATCAATTCTGAACAATTTCAACAGCTTGTAGGAAAAGAAACATGGATCATAAACAAGAGAATCATCAATTTATTGTAAGAATTGTTTCTCAACGTAGGAAAGAAAAACATCAAGCTTCTAAAAACTAAAGAAAATGGTTCTTTAAACTGCTAAAGGAAACACATAATGTTGCAAACACTCTAAATTAAAATTGTTCACCTACAATTACCACAACAAGATAAAGCATATAAATCTAGTTACCTAATACGCCGATTTATTCTAAACTAACTTCAAAGAACTACTAAACGAGGCACCAACTCAATTTTCAAAACCATCCCCAAATAATCCTTCTTTTCCCCACTCTCTCATTATTTGATATTGCATCTTTTCATAGGCAGTTTGCAAAATTGATTGAAGGCTATTAAGATCTTTGTCCATAATCCGCTCTTGTTCCCTTCTCTTTTTAGCCTTTTCTTTTCTTTTATCAGCTTCTTCTTTCAATTTACAAGATATTTTCTTCAACTCCAAATACTTGCTTAAATTTTTTTCTCTTATCTCCAAACTTTGTCGACTCTCAGAGTGTTGTTTTTCAAGAATTCCTTGAGAGCTAAATAACATATCTACCATAGCCTTTTGATCATGCATTCGTTTCTTGTTTTCTTTGCTATACTTTCTTCCCAAAGGACGATTATCTTCGTTGTCGTATTCAGCTCCAAAATTACCAGCATGATTTTTTTCCTCTAAATTAGCTAGAGCATCAACCGAGCTTTTATCATTTACCCTAGATTTCTTTGAAGATGGCTTGCTCAGCTGTAGGGAATACCATTTCGGACAATCTTTCATTATTTCTCAATAATGCTCAAACTTGAACGAAGATCCTTTTATTCCCTTGTACGAAAGCTTTGTTTCTCTTTTCTAGATGCATATATATTAAGATTAATTAGTAACAGGTTAGTAAATTACATTTGTACAGAAAGTAACTGAATATTTCTAAAAGAAATTAATGTACCACATCAGAAGTGTTATTTCCACTTGGGTGAGCTCTCTTTAGACTTTTGTAAAATCCATGAAATTTGGAAACACACTGTTGTATGGTTTTCCAATGACACTTTAAACTATTCCATCGACGGTTATCATAATCTGTAATATTTTTTTATACGCCTCGAGAATACGTTGCCACATTGTTCCACTTGATTGTTCATTTCATACTATTGGTTCCATGGTTACATACAGAATTTCCCTAGTTAGAGCAATGTCCTCTTCGGTAGACCAATTGCAGCGGTTAGCTTGTTGGTTCATAGCGTTTTTCTGGTTTGATGGGTGGTTTTTCTTTTTTGTTTTACTTCCAGATTGCTTGGAAGTAATGGGTGCAGTGGTGAAACCTTGAGAATTCATGCCAATTTTTTTTGGCCCATCTTGGTTGGATAAGCCATACAATGGTTGTGGAGCATTCACGCCGTGCAAACCAAAATACAGAAGGAGTTGTGAAGCATTCATATGACTGGAATTCATAAATCCAAAGGGAACTTGGCGTTCTAGGTTAGGAGATGTAATCGTAACATGATTATCAGGATTGTTTGGCTAATGTTCTTGAGTCGCTTCTGGTTACCGAACTCCATTGAAATATTAGTAAATCAACCTACAATGAGAAAAACCAAAAGTTACAGATAACAAACACAAAAATGAGTTAGATGATTGCATCCAAAAAGAGATAAGGTAAATTGTTTTTGATTTTGTACAAGAAAAAAGATTTACACACACAGATTTGCTTATAAAAAGAGAACCACCTGATGTGGTGCAGTAGGGATAAAAACCCTAGACCAAAAATCAAACTATTTCCATTTCAAAAATTCATAATACTAAAAGCAGGACAGACCGATAGAAAAAGAAAAAAAAAGGTAAAGAAAATATGCAAAAAACAGACTGATGTGGTGCAGTAGGGATAGCAAACTCTAGACCAACAATCAAAATATTCTCTAGCATTAAACATACATAGTACTGACGTGAATAATAAAAAAGGAAAAAAAATAAACAAAACCAAAACGAAGAGAAAATAAAAATGGCTCAAAATCTCACACAAATTTACTTGCATTTATTTTCTAAAAACAATTATTCGCACTTTGGTATTTTTCCCCCGGAAATCTTAAGGTTTTTTATAGAGATACTATCTTAACTTATTATATATTTATTAGTTAGAAATTTTAGCGGAAAATTTTAATTTGGAAGACATATTCTTTCCTAATTTTAGTTTACGGTTTTTAAAATTCTCTGCTACTAGAGATGCTTTTATAGGTATTAGATCTTATATTTAGGATATATGTAGACTCCATAAATAAAAAAGTCTAACAGGGGGTAGTCAAATGAGATTTATATAGACTTTCATAGATTTTTATTTTTAGTGACTCCCAGAGACTCTCTGGAAATATAGAGATTTTCAGTGATTTTCAAAGAGTGTTGTAGAGAGTCTCTGCGACTTGTAGACACAAATCTAGTAGATTTTTAGAGAGTCTTTGTGATTTATAGAGATAAAAAATGAAATATCTAATCATATATTCAAAACATTTACCAACTTTTTTATTATGACGTTACACAATTGACACAAGTACCATGAATACCTAGTAAAATTTGTGTCATTTGTCAAAATTAAAAGCTCATTGTTGTCTTGTGCCTAAGTTTTCATTCTCTTTATTCACTCATCCCACATTTATTCGCTATGCTATCTCGCCACTGATTAACATCTTCTCGTTGTTGTCTCTGAGTTTGATTTTGGGAAAGATTGTTCTTCTACGAAAAATCCCATTGATGTATTATGAGTAGATGTTTACTACTTGATTCTGGTAAAAAAAATGGTTAATGATTCCTAAAATTAATTGTCGATGTAATCATTTTATTTGGGATGATTGTGATTTTTTAATTTTTTTCATATAAAATCAAGCAATTACAGGGAATGGCGGAAGAAGACAGAGGGGGAAGGAAGAAGAAGATAAAGGACGAGGAATAGGAAAAATAAGAAGATAAGGCAGGAGGGAGTTAATGAATAGTCGTGGATGGATTTTGGTCATTCGATAAGGTTGAGGAATGAGGACCTTTGGATTATATTTGTTCTACCCAAATTTTCAAGTCTCTCAAAATATCACCTTTAAGGGAGAGATTTCGCTCATGCCTATTTTCATCAAAAAAGTCTCCCAAAATCCCAATAAGTAACAAATCAATGATTTTGAAGTCTATATCTAATAACAAGAGTGTTTGAGTGACTCTTAACAAATCTTAATCCAATAACATGGTATTCTTAGAGAATTTAAAAGACTTAAAAAAAGTCTCTATCCAATAACAAGAGAGTTTGGAAGACTCTCTCATAATCTCAATTGACTAACAACATATTTGAAAATTCTTTACAAATCTTTATAAATCATATTTGACTACCCCTTGTAAATAAGACTCACATAGGATTTTTTACGCCTCTTATCGGAGATGCTATAAGAATTAGAGGTGGGTCGGATTAACCGAAAACCGAACTGAACCGAGAAAAACCCCAAATCGTAGCCGATATTAACCAAACCGCCGCTGAACCGAAGTTGAACCTGTGATCCCGAACCGAACCGAGCATGAACAGGTTTCGGGTTCGGTTTTGCTCCTCCCATTCCAGAACCGACCGAACCGATACAAGCAAACCATAAGGTGTCCACATGGAAAGTGCAACAAGTACTTCTCGAGAAAATACCTTTGTTTTATCACGAATGACTAACAGCAAAGTCGTCTTGCGAGGACTAAACAAACGCATCATAACCTACTCAAAACGGAAAGCCAATTGTTAACCCTGGCCCATCTGTGTAAGCCCCACCTAAATCTTCTAATTGCGTCGGGTGAACCCTACTTGTAGATAAAATCCTGACTGAGGTGAAAGACAAAGGTACCTGAAAAACCGTTTTTAGAAGAGGTTTGTTGGCAGCCTGCTCTCTACTTATATCATGGCACCACCTAAATGAACCATTTATAATGACCAATGTCAACCCAAGAAACCAATTTGACTAGATGGAGCAACTACAGGATTACATTCGAATTCCTGAAGCACACACAGGATCATGTGTTTAACTTGCAACTTACATGTTTATCAGTACAATGTCTGAAATCGCCAAAGCAAAAAGAGCACTTTGCTTCTCAAATGATGTATCATCCTGAGTTTAACAAGCAGCAGGATACAATCAGCATTAAAACTTGTATGGAATGATCCTATAAGATCGAACCATGAGGCCTTACTTAAAGTAAATGATTTACAAGTGATACATCACCTCCCCTCTTTCTTTTAAAATGTTTATTATTTAATATTAAAATAATAATTTTTATTGGTTTAAAATTAATACCGAACCGAATTGATTTTAACCGAATTCATTCCGAACCTATAAAGTTCCATCTTTTTAATAGTATTTTTAGAACCGTACCAAACCAAACCGAAATAATAAAAGTAGGAAGGGAGATGGATAGATTAAATGCCGAACTGAAGTGTTCCGAACCCACCAAGAATCTCCAAACCAAACCAAAGCATTTTCCAAAGGAGAAGAAATGTTAGGGCGTAGCTTAAGAGTTCTCCACCACGCCCGGCGGTTGTATTCAGTAGAATCAGCAATAGAGGTTGTTGTGCCAAATGGTGGCGGAGATGGTAAATTCGCCTCGAAAGGAAGTAAACATGGTGGTGGCAGATCCATTAAAACCACTGGTGATGGCAATGGTGGTGGTGGAGGAGGAGTAGATACAATAGGAAAAAGACTATTGCGTTTAACATATGCAAGAAGAAGTGCCGTGACATGTATAAATGAATGGATTCAAGAAGGCCGAAGTGTTCGAAAATATGAACTCAATCGAGCTGTTCGTGAACTACGTAAATTCAGACGCTACAAGCATGCCCTTGAGGTCATCTCTTTCTCTTAATTTTGTTCGATTTCGTGAAATTTCTGAGTTTGAGTATGTTTTTTAATCTGGGTTTAGGGTTTTAGTAAAGAAATTTATGAATTTATTTGGTAACGAAGACAGAAATCTGGTTAAGAAAATGACCCACAAAGATGTGATTGATCTTGAAAAAAAGACTCTGCGCCTGCGGAGGTTCATTTCTTAACCTCTAGCTTGTATTCATTAGCCATATGATCCTTGAGAAGCAAACAAAACTCCTCGGCCAATCACATACACTCTTGAACATTTCAGGGAAACAAAATTGATTGCAACTTTTATACTGATTTGAGGTTCCAAATTGGAAGTGGATAAAAGGCGAGGATGTGAAATATATAATTGTTCCTCTGTGCCACATTAGCATCCATAAGTAGATCGTTCAACCCTGTCACTAGCAAGACTCTTAGGGTGTTAAATCACGTAAAAAAATTGCTCTGTTATTACCAATCCTAGAGCGCAACATTTTCTTGGGTCAGCTATGATCTGCCATGTATACTAATTGAGTTATTTCTCTATTCGTCTTTAGTTGCCGTAATGTCAATCAAATATGCTAATACTAACTGATTTTATTATGTTTCAACGCTGAAGTCTAACGATCTAAAGGCTATGCTGTGTTGTTTAATTGCCGTTCTATGTTTTCAACAATACTAACTTGGCTGTCCACTCGAGGACAAAGAAAGATAAAGTATGTTGTCATATCCACATGCAAAGTAGAGCTCATATTGTCTTGTTAATGTGTTTCCTCAAGTTCCTTTTCAGGCATGTGACCGGTAACAAAACCACAAATAAGCCTTGTTTAGGACAGAAATATTTTCTCTATAGTCAAAAGATTGGACCATGCAACGAATTCCAGTATGGACTTGTCAGTGTGCATACCTCTGGTTTTGCTATGCCCACCCAATTGTACATAGTGTATCTGTATGAATTTGGGTATGCACTCTGAAATGTGTATGGTAAATATTTTGGTCCTCTTTCCTAAAGCAAAAAATGTGTTCTAAAACTTATGAGTTAGGTTTTATGCTCCTTGAGCCTGATTTTCTGTTATTCCAAACAAGAGTCTTATGTTTTTTGTACCATTGCACAGCCCTTTTCAAACCACTTTAGGTAGTGGGGATCCTACAACTTCAATGTTTCTTGGTGTCAATCTTTCTCGTCTTCAGTGTTTTGCCCATTTAAGGGAGCTATATTGCGTATCCTTAAAAAAGTTATCATATTCTGTTGTTTTTACTTCATATTATTCTATATACCACTCAAAAGAACTCTAATGAGTTGTCTTATTTGTTGGTGGATCCAAAGATGAAAGGAGTGTCCCCTCTTGGAGTAAAAAATAGCAATTTGAGACCCCCATTCCCTCTCTTACATATGCAAGCGTTAGTTTGAACTTCCAGCCTTCCCTGAGAAATGAGGAGTTCTTGTATAAGAAATTTCTGTCATTTTTTGTGCAGATATGTGAATGGATGAGAATTCAAAAGGACATAAAGCTGTTGGCAGGAGACTATGCTCTCCATCTGGACTTGGTTACAAAAGTTCGTGGCTTATCAAGTGCAGAGAAGTTTTTTGAAGATCTCCCAGAGGAGATGAGGGAACAAGCTACATGCACTGCACTACTCCACACCTACGTACAAAACAAGTCAACAGACAAGGCCGAATCGCTGATGAGAAAAATGTCAGACTGTGGTTTCACAAAGGTTACTCTTCCTTATAATCGCATGATTTCATTGTACATTTTAACTGGGCAATTAGATAAAGTCCCTACAGTGATTAAAGAGTTAGAGAAGAATACGTCTCCTGACGTGGTTACATACAATCTATGGCTGTCCGTGTGTGCTTTGGAGAACAATGTTGAGATTGCAGAAAAGATTTTTCTGATGCTAACAAATGCAAAATTAGAGCCAGATTGGGTGACGTACAGTACGTTAACCAGTTTATACCTGAAAAATGATCTCCACGAGAAGGCCAAAGTTACATTGAAGGAGATGGAAAAAGGGGTTGACTGTAAGGATCGTGTTGCTTTTTCCTCCCTTATTACTTTACATTCAAATTTGGGTGATAAAGATGGGGTAAAAAGAACGCTGAAGAAGATAAAATCATTATTCCGTAAGATGAGCGATGCAGAATATATGAGCGTGATAGCTTCACTTTTGAAACTTGAGGAGTTGGAAGAAGCCGAAAAGATGTACAGAGAGTGGGAATCTGTGTCCCCAACAGGTGATACTAGGATTTCAAATATACTCCTTGCAGCTTATATCAACAAAAAGCAGATGCACAGAGCCGACAGTTTTCTCGACCACATGGTAGAAAATGGAATATCTCCTAATTATACTACATTTGAGCTTCTTACATGGGGTTACTTGCAAACAGAAAACACCGATAAAGTCATGGATTACTTCAAGAAAGCTTTTGAAAGTGTGAAGAAATGGGTACCAAACGAAGAAATTGTTCGAAAAATATTTGGTGTACTTGAGCGGAAGGGTGATATTGTAAATGCTGAGGAGTTGCTGAATACTCTTAGGAATGCAGAGTATGTGACAACTGAAT
This sequence comes from Papaver californicum, assembly GCA_023531435.1. Taxonomy (NCBI): domain Eukaryota; kingdom Viridiplantae; phylum Streptophyta; class Magnoliopsida; order Ranunculales; family Papaveraceae; genus Papaver; species Papaver californicum. The sequence goes on along the minus strand of JAJJMC010014297.1, from coordinate 4,361,091 downwards.
TATACAATTCTCTACTCAGAACTTATGAAAAAGCAGGTAAGATGCCAGTAATGGTTGCTGAACGCATGGCAAAGGATGATAAGCAGGACGAACAGACGCGGGAGCTTATACAACTTGCAAGCAAACTCTGTATAAGTGATGTTCCAGGCATACTTTCTTGAGATAAATTGTAATTGGCTATACAGAACAATCTTTCTTATTTAGTTTTGTAGCCTAAGTTCTTTCATAAACTAGTTGCATCATTCATCAATTCGAACAATAATCGCAATCTTCATTCCAAAGGTTTCCAATTCTTTAATCAATAGAATCATGATTCTCTGCTCTAGAGAATTTTATCACTCAGTGGCACTACCACGACGGGGGTTTTATGCATTCTTGGGCAGCCAAACTAACCCCATAAAGAAAGGATATTTCCACACTAACAACGCTTCAGTAATCAGCCTGTCAGATTCTCAAAACCGACGGAGCAAATAAAAACCCCTTCATAAACCTCCAGAAAAAAAAATCTTTCGCTTCTTCTTCCGGATGAGGTGTGGAGTCAACCATTTCATTTTCATCGAAACCCTAATTAGGTGTTACTGAATTAGGGTTTTACGTTATGGCAACAACTTCTTCTTCTTCTTCTAGTACTAATATTCTTCATCTTAAGCTCTTCAGAACCAAATCTCTCAGAGTACATAGTAAGTTTCTCCCCCGTTTATCTTTCTGTGTTTTTTTCACTATTTTCTTATTTTTACTAACAAGTATGGGGCACTTTAAAATCATTCATTCATGGCAAAACATAGTTTTCTAACTTATTAGGATGAAACCCAGATAACCCAAACAAGAATTCATGTTGATTTCTTGGTGGTAGGAGGAGAGGAGTTTGTGTGTTTGAAAATTGAGTTATCTTTGTTATACAGGTGGTCGAGTTGAAGGCAGTCTCCAGTTTTGTCACGCTGGAACTTACTTATCCACTGTCAACAATGCATCACGCTCTCCGCGAAGGCATTCTATGTTATTAAACAGATCCATGTCTTCTAAATTGAATAAGAGATTTCTTGTTTATTGTACGGATAACTATTCAAATGTTGAGGCACCTCCTGAACACTCCTCACACCCTGTGCCGATACCTGATGTTGTAGGAGATGATGTCAATTCAGTTGATACTTCTATCATTACTGACGTCTTGAAGCCCAAGCCTAAAATGTTTAAGAATAGATTCTTGAATTTTGTTCGATTGGGTTCTGTTGTTAATAATGCTGCTGAATCATTTTTCAAAAGTGAAATACGGCGGAGGTTGTTTGTGACAGCTGTTCTAATTGTTATGAGTCGCATTGGTTATTTTATCCCGTTGCCAGGTTTTGATAGACGGTTGATACCTGAAAACTATCTTAGTTTTGTCTCTGGATCTGTTGGTAAGTTCTTGGTTTGTTTTCTGGAAGTTTATGGGTTTAGCAATGCTCTCGTTACCATTCTAAATGGAATCAGAAAATGTGATATTATATGAAAATGTGCTAGAAGGAGCTCAATATGACACCATATTTTGAAGAAACTTTGTTAAGAATCAAGCTGATAATAGTAGGATCTGCCATTTATCTCCCATCACATGGTTAATAGGTTATCGTTTATGGCAGATGAACTTGGAGATTTGACGGCAGAACTTAAGCTGTCACTTTTTCAGCTTGGAATCAGCCCACAGATAGGAGCATCTATTCTTATGCAGGTAAACGCATTCACTCCCATTTTGATTTAGAAGAAAAGCTAGCTTTACCCTCATGGTTTTGCGGTGTCATCATTTCATGCTATTTGTTTTATATGTTATATAACTTGTGAAACACATATTCAGGTACTATGTCACCTTGTTCCTTCGCTTGTAAAGCTGCGGAAAGAAGGATTAGACGGTCATGAGAAGATAAAGAGTTATATGTGTGTCTAGTTTTCAACTCAAGCAGTGAGACGAGTCCTTGCTTTGCAATTTTCATTTCGTCCTATCTTTGCTTGATCTATGCTAAAGGAGACAAACCTTTTGGGTTTATGTCCATTTCAGATGGTGGATGTCGCTTGGATTTGCTATAGTGGAGGCAGTTATCCTTGCTTGTTATTCACTTCCGTATTCAATCTTTGCAGCTACTTACAGGTAGTGACATATGCACTATTTTTGTTAAGAATCTACAACCTAAGACATCATTAATATAGAAAGTGACATACATGCTATACCTTGTGGTGGGGTTTCTCCCTAGTTCTTTATTTTTCACTCGATTGAACTTGCTATGCATGTTACCTATTCTTGTTGGCATTCAATTGAAGTTTAGTAGCTTATAATGTTGCTTCTTTGTGGATGACGTCTAACTTAGTTCTATCACATCTGTTTCCACACTCATGTTATAGTTTCTTTTTATAGCCAATAGAAACTAGCCAAATGCTCTGTGATGATCACTCAATTTATGTTGTTTGCAGAGTTAAGCATGTGATGGTGACAACCTTTTTGTTGGTCTGTGGTGCAATGACCACAACATGGATTTGTGATAAGATAACAGATTCTGGATTCGGTATTCTCAGTGTTTGATCTTCAATTTATATCCTTCTTTTGTCTGATTGCAATATTTTATCTATGCTTACCACTCATTATTTTAGGTGGGTGGTAGCAGAATATTCCATCTCCTTATTATGTCTTTCATGACTGCGTAATAAGCCAGTCGGCAATTGTGGCCACAGTCCTCTTAAAAAAAGAGCATACACGAAGCTTTAAGAATATCATTGAATAAAATAAGCTAGATATTACTACGATGCACATCATGCACTATGACATTGTGCAATGGTATACATCTGTTAATGTCTTTAAAGATAGAGACTGAGTAATGTGAATATTGATTCTGCTATAATTTCGTAATACTAATTGGATTTATAGTTACATGCACAGCCGTAGGAAATAGTAATACACTTGAACCTGGAGGTGATGGTAAAATATAGACATGGAGTGTTCTTGTAGAAACTTTTAATTTATATATTGCATTACAATAAATGGTTTGAGACCTTTTTTTCGTCTCTGATTAGTTCTCCTTGCTTCAGGTCAAGGGTCCTCTCTTATCATTTGCGCGGGTATATTGACGGGCTATACAGATACACTATACAAGATGTTGTTTCAGTTGTCTGGTAGGTGAAGTAGATTTTCTTCGCACAGGAGTTTATTGTGTTAAGAGGTTCATATGTCCAGATTATGCTCCATTCAGTATACCTGTTTGTTTCCAGGAACTTATAGTGTGGCTCTATATTATCATTGTATGGCAGGAACTGGTGTGCAGTTGTGGCTCTATATTCTTGGAGTGCTGGGTGTTTTTACTGTTGTCACTATGTGGGCCGTGGTAGTAACTGAGGGTTGCAGGAATATCAAGCTGCAATATTATGGGTTTAAACTCGCTTCTGCTGCAAGGTCAAATCTGAGTGTTACTTTCTCATTGTTATAAAGTAGCTTTCAACATCTGGTTTCAAGATAGAGAAAAAACAGAAAAAGAATAAACTAAAAGCCATAATCCAGGAACTATTGTTTTCTTTGTATTCCATTTATTCACATTGTAGAGATGTAGTGTGCACGTTTTGACACCTGCATTTGGTTTGCAGAGATGAATCCCCAATTACAGAGGTGGAGCCCTATATACCATTCAACATTAATCCATCTGGAATGCAGCCTGTTCTCACGACCACTTATCTCTTGGCATTTCCTAGCATACTCGCCAGGTATGTTACCGAACGTTTAGCGTGAGTGGATGATTTAAAATGCAGTTTTAGGGCATGAAAGTGCCCATCATGTAACACCTTTGTGGAAGACATCTCAATTTTGAACTGCTTTTGGTACAAAATTAGTGTTTTTTTTCTACTTGATAAAAATTACTGTTGTTTACTTTCCATAAAAATGTGTCGGTCGAAAGGAAAAACATAGCATGCGTTGATTAAGAAACGGACTACAAAGCTAACTTATCCTCCTTTATTTTACATCTGATACTATTAGGAGGATATGACAACCACACCTTTGTTACAGGACTAGACTTGGCATACGTAGCTTATATATCAGCTGGTATCTACACTTTGTTTCACTCACTAATACAGAGTATCTCTTGGCAGTCTCCTAGGTTCGCCGTTTTGGGGGTGTGTTAAAGAGATATTGAACCCTGAGAGTTCGCTTGGTGCTGCACCATGGGTTTACTATTCAATTTATGCATTTTTTATCTTTGTATTCAACATCTTTGATATTGTAAGTATCTCCTGATCTGGTAGTTCCTTGATCTAGTATTCAATTGATGTGTGAATTTTTCTCCCAGTAAATAATATGTTTTAATTATCATTAAATTTTCAGGCGAACTTGCCAAAGGAAATCGCTGATTACTTGAACAAAATGGGTGCTAGAATACCAAATATAAAGCCCGGAAAGGCCACTGTAGAGCATCTGACGAAGATTCAATCATCAACACGTTTCTGGGGTACATATTCCATCAAAAGCGTGAACTATACTATTTGATCATTTTCATCAATCTTGTTGATTTTTCTTCCCTTCTTTTGAAATGATGCAGGGGGGCTACTGTTAAGCATTCTTGCCACTACATCATCTGTGCTTGACCACTATTTACGGCGCATGAATCAGGGATTTTCAATCGGGTTCACTTCAATTCTAATCATTGTAAGTGCTGATCTAAGTTAGGCCGTGGATAAGAAAGATCCCTTAATACCATATCTGGTGGAGTTTTGATTGTGTATCGGGTGACTTCATTGTTTGTCTCGTCTTGGTTGATATGGCTCTCTTAAGCGTACAAGAGATAACAGATGACAGTTAGGTGTTATTTAGTTTTTGATGTCTGGATTCATGTCTATGCAACCTCTCAACTTTTGTGGCTTTCATTCTTTACATGCATTCAGCATGATCATCATGTTGCAGTCAAGTTCTTCTTTACTCTTCTTTTTATCTCTTGATTCTTCAAGATCAGAACTAATATTATACTTGACCTTTACCATTTCAGGTGGGTTCAATCATTGAACTTCGAAGGTCATATCAAGCATACAATGTAATGCCCACTTTGAGTAAAGCTCTACATCGTTATGGTGTCTAAGATGCAATATATATGTGATCTTTGTGCCTTCATCAGACCTTTCTCCTCTTCGCAATCCCCTCTACAGCTGCAGTGTTCTGTGACGCTTACTGTAACTATTGATCTATTTCGTATGACATATCTTGAGGGATACATAGTCGCCAACAACCTGGAATCCTGCATAAATCAAATCTGTGATACCAGCAGAAAGATAACTGTAGCAGCTGCATCCACATTCAACCCTGGAGTGACTCCAACACATATTACTTTTTGAGGACCAGGATTTCATGTTTAATGGGCAGATCTGTCGGACTCAATTGTAACTATTGTAATTTGTTTTATCTAACTGGTTTTAGTTGGTATCTGATGAAATATTTCATTATACCTTGTGTAACCCTTCTCTATACTACAGTCAAGTCTTTGCAGTTTATCTTATTTGTTTGTCTCTTGGTCTGTTTAGGTTTGCTTTTGTGCTTCGCAGTTACCTCTGCTGATTTCAGGTGAAAAAGCTCCCATTTGCATTGCACGGCAATTTTATCTGCATTCTCCTTGCTAAAACTGAAGAATCAAGAATGCAACCAATAAAACTTACATATTAAGCTCAAGTAACGCACTACAAAAGCTAATGTATATTATTATAAAAAAGGGTGTTATCATCCTTGATGTTGTTCCACCCATTCATGAAGTTCACACAAAAAATGAATTACAGCTCAGAAAAAAATGATTTTACATTCAGATACACTATTATATATACTACAAGCTATTTTTCGTATACAGTAAAAGAATAGAGATTAAGACAACATAACGAATGCAGTAATTTCTAGCTCAGATCATTAAAGAGCGCCCTCAGTTCCATCACGAACAGCCCTAGCTGATTTTATGACCCGCATGAAGTTCAATTCTAAACTGTCTTCAGCTGCAACATTTATGAATAATATAATGTGTCACCAACTTTATGGTTTCTCCAATGTACTATGCCACGTTGTATTCATCAGATTTAGCTGTTGCTGGTAAGACTTCCACTCAGCACAGAGATATCTCTGGCATATGGTTGAAAAGTCTGCAGACAAGTTCTGATCTTCAATTTTTCCGCATTTTTCCCCATTAGCTGATCGCATGTATGTGAGGCAATTTCGGAGGATAGCAAGATATCATATTAGCCCACAAGTTCGCTAGTGCAAGAAAGAAGTGCTCCCTGTTCCACACCACTACTTTCATACCTGAACAAATTAATGAAGCGAGAAGAAAAGAATAAAGGTGCAAAATTAGAAAGTAGGAACTCTGACCACAAACTGAACAACAGTGAATGCATACAGTAGGGGAATGGCTTGGGTACCTGACATGGGTACTGATTTAGATGGTCAAAAGTAATTAGAGATTCGAATCATACCTGAAACAGCTTTCAGTGATAACAATGATAGGCTACAATTTGGTTCCTGCAGAACATGTTTCTGAAGGGCAGACACATCGAGATTGTGAACGGAATTGAGGGATTCCACTAATATCTTTGCTGCATACCCGACACCAACTTCATCAGAAAAACTTAGAAGAGCATCGTCCAATTTTGAATCTAACCACGCAGCACTGCACTCTTCCAATAAAGAAATCATTTCCGCAGGGTTTGCTAGGGTTGATACTATCCATGGCCAGTAAAGTTTTGTCGAGATCCTTAGAACTTCAACCACTCTGTAAATTTCTCCAAGAGCAAGAATATATTGCTGACCTGTAGTATTTACAAGTTAATCCATAGATATATCAAGTTAGAACAGAAGGCTGAAAATTTGAGATAATTCCAGACAAATAATACCTTTAGATTTCGATAATATTTGCTGGTGAACTTTCTTTTCTAAAGATTGCTTCCAAATGAAAGCACCATGCTTCAACTCTAGTGAACAAGCTGAGAGTATTTGAGACCACTTGGTAATGTAAGTGAATTTGTCTTCCATCGAACCCAGGGTCAGAATCTTTGACATTAAAATAGAATGCTCAAAGATCCCAATGGCGGAGTTTAAATTTTTCTCTGCCTAACAGCATTAGGTAGATTGATCAGTTGGAAACGAGACAAGAGACTCAAAGCAACAAATAACCAAAGGCCCAAACCTATTGCAATTCTACAAGATTGAACTCCAATTATATTATCGATTAAAAAAAACTATCATTTGTGTTAAATATCGTTCTTACCAATCCCACAATCCAAAAATAAAAAAAATATCCAAAAAATACAGTATCAAACGGAAAAGACAATCCTATAATGCTAGTCAGTATTCTGGTAGTACCCCTATACTAACTACTAAGTGATCTAATCTATAACAAGAGACTCAGTAAAAAGCAAGGTTTGTGTGCTGAATAAGAAGTCGTAACTAGGAAGAATGAGTACCAAAGGATGCAGTCTTTAAGTAGATTATAGTAAGTATATAGATCTCAATTTAAGGAAAAGAAACCTTACTAGTAACATCCTACTCGACATATTAAATTCAGTGTCGAGCATTTGGATCACTGGTTCCTTCATTAGTTCAAGCAATTCCTTCGTATAACCTTTTGTAGGTTGACGCCCATTCATTTTAACTGTTTCAGAGTTCCAACCCTCTCGGTGCAGTATCTTGTAAGCTTCCTGAAACAGATAAAAACCAATCAAATTTTTGGTAAGGTTCCGCGTTAAAAAGCACAATCTTACACGTAAAATAGTAGCCTACATGTTGCATATTAGAGGTTCTTAAAGTAGCAAACTTTGAAAAGACAAAAGCAACTTCCTAGCCTTGAAGTGATACAAATGCTACATACTAATCAAACCTTAGAGAAAAGTAAGACAGTGAGTTTTTCATCACTCAAAGGTTCATAATTAAAATAAGAAGATACTGGGTCTCAAAACACACAAAGTGCTGCCAGTCACCTGGATTTCATGTCGGATTGCCTCTGCTTTTGTATCATCGCTGGAAAGGGCAGCAGCCGTTTTAGCTTTCTACAAAATAAACCCACACTTAGTTTAGTGGAACTAATACATAAAGGTCATAAAGCAAATTAAACCAACCTTCAAAGCATCAAGATGGTGAAGAGCAAGGTAGTAACATTCCTCCTTCAATCTACAGTAAAAATCTAGATAAGTGTTTAACTTTGATTCAGTTGGGAACTTTCGAAGTGCATCTCCTGAATCAGTTTTTGAATATCCTTCTGATAATGCACCTTTGTCCCATGAGTTCTCAGCAAACTCATCGTTGCCATTCGCTTCATCAGAGCTTGCAAACATGTCAACTAAATCAAATCCATTTTGAGTAGCTTCTTGAGAAGAAAGCACAAAAGGCTTTGAGGCAGTAGGAAATTTTTGAAGTGGATCACCTGGACCAGTATCTACCTTAACCTCTGACAGTGAACCTTCAAAATTCCAGGAGTTTCCATCAAAATAACCGCCGCTATTTACTAAATTAGAGTTCTTAGCTATTTGAACAGAATTATATCCATTTTCAGTGGTTTCTTGAGTAGGACTTTTCTGAAGTTCATTTGCTGAATGAGTTTCTACTAATGATTGTGAGGGTGCAGCTCTAAATTCCCACGCATCTTCATCAAAACCATCTTCTCGATTTGCTAAAGCAGGGCTCAAGTTCGTTTGAAAAGCATCAAACCCATTCTCAGTAGCTTCGTGAATGAATGATTTCGGGGGTGCAGCTCTAAATTCCCACACATTTTCATCAAAATCATCTTCATCATTCCCTAAATCTGAGCTCATGTTTGCTTGAGAAGAATCACATTGATTCTCAGTGGCTTCTTGAACAGTAGTAGGGGCATGCTCAGTCTGACTGTATATGTTAGAAATGAGATCGTTGAAAACAAAATTTGAATTCCCAACCTTGTTGTGTAAACCATTACTCGGGGAGTTTGAAGGTTTATATGAAAATATATCATCACCAAATAAAGAACCAGCACTATATATTTTTGCATTGCTAAAATTTGAGACAGACGATGCTCCTTGACTACTCCTGGAGGTCGAAGGTTTATCTGTAAATAGATCTTCACCAAACAAGGAAGCTTGAGAAACCAGCTTGCCATTGCTAAAATTTGACGCAGGCAGTGCTCTCTGATTACCAATGGAAGTCGAAGAAGGCTTATTTGAAAATAAGTCTTCACCAAATAAAGAAGTTTCAGAATCCAGCTTGCCATTGCTAAAATTTGACGTAGGCAGTGCTCCCTGATTACCAACGGAAGTCGAATGTTTATTGGAAAATAAGTCTTCACCAAATAAGAAAGTTTCAGAATTCAGCTTGCCATTGCTAAAATTTGAGGCAGGCACTGCTTTCTGATTATCCCATGACTCATATCCATTGACCTACAAATATAACAAAATTATCAAAAGATCTTCCCACTAACAAACAAAACATTGGAAAGAACCACTGTGCTTAAAAAACTATGAAGTACTGCGATTCTAATCTTGCACAATTTTGAAGAAGGTAAACGAATAGTAACATTGTGTTATACTTTTTTGCCATATTCATAACATATCTCTTCCTTAATTTCCCCCATGGTATCAAGGGTCACACTTATATTTCTTACCTCATTCATCGTCTATCACATAGCAAGCATATCTACAAAATATAACCAACATCATAACTCCAGTTACAAGATCATAATACTCACATGAAAAGCATTGTCAAACATGAGTTCTCTCCCTTGAACACTAGAATGATCACCCATCTTCAACTCTTCCTAACACCCAAAACAAAACTCAAAAAACATCAGAAAGTCATCATTTTCACAAATGCAAGTAACATGAAACAAACAAATCAAAAAGAAGCATCACCTTCTGTGTAGTCGAGTAATTTGCAGCTCCTGTTGGGGAGAATGAATCCTGGAAATCGGCAAAACTTTCATCGTCAACCAAGTCAGTATTCACTCCAATCTTCTTAGACTGACCTAGAGGATCAAATGTGAAACTCTTCTCAGTTGTAGCTCCTCCACCAGACTCATAAACAAGTCCATTTTCCATTTCAGTTGGTTTCAACTCATTCGAAGCCACAAACCGATCAGCACCTCCATTAACACCGTTAGTATTCTCACTTGATTTAACCCCAGCCTTCAAAAAGTAAACATTCACATATAAGATTATTCCCATGACACCAACAAGATCAAATTTTAGGTCATTAAAATAACTAAAAAAATTACCTTTAGCTCAGAGAAGCTAATTTCGGGTCTGTTATCAACAGAAGCATCTTTAAAATCCCAACAATCTTCATCTTCATCATCTTCAAAACCCCCATTTTGATTTTTAGTTTCATCCACCTTCAAATTCTCCTCCGTCTTGATCTGATCTGATTGAGTATACAAATTAACAATGATATCTTTAATAGCAAACCCAGATCCAGAATTTGGTTCAATCTTCACTAGAGATTGTGTATTTCTACTAAAATCACCAAACGAAGAAGAAAAACCCTTCCTTTGATCAAATTTTTGTACCACTTCCTCTTGTTCTTTTTCTTCATCGTCACCAAAGAGTGATAGAGGTAAAGCTCCTTTAGGTTTTTCCCGAACAGGAGAATTAGAAACTGAATTCTTCCTCTCTAAATCTAGTTTGCTATTAGGTTGAGTTAGAATGGGTTTTTGATTTGATAAACCCCCAAAGAAATCGAAGTTTTGAATTGGGTGTATTTGATGATTAAGATCTTGTTTTGGAGAAGAGAAATTATCCACGAAATCACCCCAATCATCATCATCATTATCATTTTTGTTGGTGGTGATTTGATTTGAATTGGTTGAGTATGACACGAATTTGAAATCACCGAAACCCTCATCTTCATCGTCATCAGCCATTGATCAAAGAACGAATGTGACCAGAGAGAGAGAAAAAAGACTGCTTTACAGTGCGATTTGTGTCTGTAATTTATGTGGGACCGACTAATTGCCAGATAGGATAATTGTGTGCCGTGTGCCGTCTTCATGATAACCATGTCCATATATATCCATACCGAACCGAAATCGGGCAATTGAATCCAACTTTATTTTCTTTATCACTGAAAAATAAGGGCGAAGAGAAATAACTTGGGGCTACTAATAAGATACAATAGGGTTGTTAGGAAGTAAAGTCCACACATCCCTTATCTATTTTTCCGCAATGGTTAATATATCCTTAATTAATTAGTGTTTAGAGAAGAAGAAGAAGTTGAACCATTGAAATAAAACTAGGTTTAGGTGATTTTAACAAAGAAAATAAAGAATCACATTAAATTGAAGATAATAATGCATCAAATGCACATGTATTGTGTTAAGAAACTCAAAAATCGAATTTGTATGTGTTTGTATGTGATCGTTAGCAAGAAAAACTCTATTTTTACATGTATTTAATGTCACTGACGTCCCATAATCGGTAGATAATGGAGTATATTATGTACCAATTATACTGAATAAGCCCCAAATTGAATTTTCCCAATTTCCGATCTTTTTATTCTTCCATAATCGGTAGTTTAATGAACTTGAATATCTAACGATTGTAATATAAGCCCCAAATTGATTTTTTCTTCCCAATTTCGATTTTTTACTCTTACAGTCGGTAATTTGGGGGATCTATTATGTACCAATTGTATAAATAGCCGCAAAGTAAATGTTTCCAAATTTTTAATATTTTTTAATTTTTCTACATTTATAATCGGAAGAAAAAAACTAAAATTATCTACGGATTATATCGACTTTCAGGTTCTGAAACCTGCCTAGTTTGTGGTTACAATATGTAGTAAGTTGCTTATACATTTCTACCAATTACATTATAATCGGTAGTTGTGTAAAACCTTAAACCTCCGATTGTTATTATTTTTTATCCAGAAATCTTGTCTATATATAATCGGTAGGTAGTGGCTATAGTTATCAACTGATTAAAGCATAACCGATAGATAATGATAATCCCTTGATCTCGATTATATTAGGCTAACTTGTTGCTACTCATCCTGATAATTCCATACACTATGCTAACGATTGAGGTGGACTAAAATGAAAGTTGATAATGAAGTAAACTGTAAAAAGTTAACACAATATTGTCTAAATGGAAAGAAGCGGGTTCATCCCTTGCTATACAATATTGTTCAAAATATTTTAAAACACCTAGCAACAACGAAATAAAATGCAACATAGACATTCAAATAGATCAAATTCTTCCACTCGTTGTTACTTTAGTCTTCTTAAAACCAATTTTTACTCTTCTCTTCTTTTCCTTAACCTCATCAACACCTACCTTCTTGTTATCATCAGTTTTTTCATCCAATTTTTACTATTCTAACCAGCTTCATTGTAGTGTGGGTTTACAACTGAAAAATCGTATTCCCTGAAAAAGAGTCTCGCATCAAAATCATCTTCTTTTTCATCTGATTCAATATCAATGATGTTAAGGGGATTGTCGGCATCGTTTAAAGGATTCTCAGGAGAGTTAAACCAAGAATTTATAGTGGAGTTGCTGGTGATGGTATGTTGTGAAGAAGTCCATATATGGGAATGGGACCTCTTGAATCATTAACTAACTACACATTATATATCAAACATGTTAAACAATTATTCAAGGATATAATCACAAAACCTTGCATGTGAGAAAATATATAAAGATCTAATAACCAATTAATCAAATTATTCCAATACTGAATGAACACTTAATAATTAGATAAAATTATAAAATAACCACCGATTACTCACAATATATCGGTAGGTTGGATTCATCATAATCTCCCGATTATAGACAATCGATAGATACAATTCAAAATTTAACTGCCGATTATGAATCGATTTTTTACAGAACTATAGTTGTTGAAGCAACCATAATTGGTAGCTAACCACGATTACTAATTACCGATTAAAGTGTAGCCCTAAAATTGGTTTATCTAAACACACAAAGCATAACCGGTAGATAAGCCGATTTTATATCTATCGATTATTTCAAATATTTATCCAGAAAAAAAATGCAGGTAATAATAGGTAGATAAAATCTCATTCGATCTACCGATTATGGATGATGTTCTTCAGAATTGAAGAACTCAAGGCATAATTGACAGATAAAATCTACTTGGTATCTACAGGTTATGCATCGTAACAGAAAACCTTAGATTTTTTTCCTGAATTCTTCAAGTTGATCAATAAAACCCTAAAAGTTCGATGTAACTTACCTTATTTTGGGCATTTTGAAGTTGATGGAGAGTCATATCGTCAGAATTAGTGAACAAATCGATTTCAATAATTTTGCGTTCTTCGCGTTCTTCATTCACAATATTTTCCTTTTCGTTCGACTCGAGGCATAATCGATGTATATAGAGCACCATTTAGACATCCCATATCCACCTATAATGGATGGATATAAATAAGCATCCCGAAATTAGTTTTTCTCATCCCCCAAAATCGCGAGGAAAAATAAGGTGCTCACGATTTTCGAACTCAGACCATCGAGTCCAATGAGATGAGCAAAACACCAAATTGAATTATTACTATCACCCCACTGTTGGGAACAAATTAGCAAACTCAATAAGAAAATAATCCAAATTGACAGTTTGCTTATCGAGGTAGTAACATATTCGTAATGTAATGGCCGATCGACGAAGTTTAGGCTGTTAGCTAGTCGCTCGACATTTATATGAGCGCGTCAGGTCTAATCTAACGACTATTATTACTGTAATCCCATCATTACTATTCGTTTAATCTAATGGATGTTATTATTTATTGTTGATATTAATTGTTGATCACTCTCCGACATCCCATAAATTTCCTTTCAAACTTTTGGGGTATTTTTTACAAAGGGAAAACAATTTTATTTTTTTTTCTTCATGAGTTATTAATAGTGATGAATATATGATTTTCCCTCAACTTTACTGCACATTAAATCATTTTAATGTCGGTTTTCATGTTTCAATTAAAAGAAGGTAAAAATAAAAATCACACAATGGGCTTAATATAGTTTGTGTTTATCCTCATCTTTATTTTAAAACTAAATTGAGTTTATTAAAAGACGATTGTACCGAGTACACCACCAATCTTTTACGTTTTACCATATCTGGGAAACACCTTGAATGATCTTATATTGATTAACCAGTTCTAGTTTCTACTTTCAATTATAAAGGCAAGAGACAATATAATGCAAAACAGAAAGTAGACAAAACACTCAATGAATTTGTTAACGAGGAAAACTGCAAGTGCAGAAAAACATAAAGACCTAGTCCAGTTTTGAATACTCGCCGAATTAAACCGTTACACTCTCTCTTACTATGCAATTTCATTCAAGTGTGGTAGAGACATAGTAGCACTAGATTATGTTGTTTTAGCGGTATCCATACACCTACAACCAATTACTAGCCAATGTACATGAATACCCTAGGAATAATATTATTTATATGCTACTCTAGGGGTGCATACAGTAGTAGATTGATGTTCTTCAAATAAGAATTTGAATATCGACACATTTAAAGAACAAGTTCAAAAAATTCAGCCGTGGAAGTTTTGCGACTTGATACTAGTTCAATATTACATCGATATATATATATATTTAGAGAGGCTATAGGATCAGTAGAACACTTGTAGCTATTTGTAAAGACTGTATTCTTAATCTATGCAAATATTTATATGTCTCTACTGCTGGGAAAACGACTTATGATTTTTCTCCCTCGTAAAAGATCTACCATCAAAACCATCTAGGATTTTATTCCTTTAGGACGAGTAATAAACTGTATCTCGACTGGATAAAGTGCTTTATGACAATATTTTCCTTGGGTCATGAAATTGTAAGAGCCTCACCAGGAGTTTTCTATCTTTATCTTGTAGACGATAAAAGGATGAATCCAATGAAAAAAACAAGGTCAATCAGATAAATAATGAATGAGCTATGAGCGAAATAGTGAAGTGCAGTAAACTTCTTGGGTCCCCCATGATCAGGTCAAGGGGAACTCGACCTAGAAGAATTTCAGAGAAATTTTCCTCGAAAACTTTGAGTTTCCAATGTCATCTAGTCGCCGAGAGTGATAATCTGGTCGGATGGTTGCTCTTTTACTTCCCGTGTTCGTTGTTAGCATCGTCTTCATCAGTACGGCTAATTGAAATGTATCCTAGAGAAATTTTGGAATTTTTTTTTGTTAAAAACTTTGAGTTTTGAATATCATCTAGTCGCCGAGAGTGATGAGGCTGGTCGTGTGGTAGCTCATTTGCTTCTCGCGTTCTTCGTGAGCACCGTCTTCACCAGTACAGATGATTGCAGAGTGGTTTCTATCCATGCTATTCTTAGGAGTTTTAGTACCTGTATTTGATAAACGTGTACTTAATCCATATGTGTTGGATCAAACCATGTTGATCGTTTAGCAAGTGTCTTCAAATTAGTCAGGATGTCAATCTGAGTTTCTGTAAGATTCTGTTGAGTCTCTCAGAGATCGTCTTGGTTCTTACCCAACGGTTTAGATATTTAATTGTGGATTTAAATGGATAGAGGCCACTGGGATATTTTTTCTATAAGTTCTAATATTAAGATGAGCTTGGACATCACACTTTACTAAGGCTAATGAAAAAAGAAAAAAAAAATCCTTTGTTGCCGTTATATTCAGATATGGTTTTTCTGGAGCGATTTTTGTTATGAAGATTGCTGTTTGAATTATCGGCTTTCTCCATGATGATAACCATGATTCCAAGTGAAATCCCCTAGTATATGAAAGAGTGAAAAAGTGCTTTCATTGTTGTGGAGTAAGAAGCCTTCGTATCTTAATATTGCGATGTAGACTGTCATTGAATGACAAATCTTCTATCGTGGTCGCCAAACTGTAGATACATAAAATCGGGTGGAAGATGAGATATGGATTTGAGGGTTTCTTGTGTGAGTTGCATGAGGATGAGCACGAAAAATCCTTACCTAATCCCAGATGATGGTCATTCAAGGGCTTCTTGAGTCAAAGACATGGAGGTAAATTGAAAGAGATCTAGAGTTCTTAGTTGCAGAATATTGCGGATGAAAAAGCTTTGAGAAATAGAATAAAGCCATTTTTTTTGTGTTGTTCTTATTGTTTTTTTTTTTAAAATAAACAATAGTTGGTATATTTAGACCTATGGAAATCCCCTATTCTCTAGGTTGGGGATATAAAGATGAGGAGTAAGGTCAGCCCCCTCCCTTACCGAGGATTGAGTCTATCCTTCACAACTGATTCCTTGTGACCAATTATCCCCTCCTTGTGTGATTAAGATAATACCCACACATTATGTAGACCTCCGGAAAAACCTAAGCTTATTGATAGACATATATTTGTGTCTCTATTAGTCCCGATAATGTATATTATTAGTCCTTAATTGTTGTACTAATGCTATTATTTCTTATGCTTTTAGGTATTTTTGTGGAATAAATAATTATGGAAAAGCTGGCGATAAAAGTGTTAAAGCCACCTCAAAAAGTGTTAAAAGCACCCATGAAGAATTGATAAAGGCACCCACTCTCATTTGAATTTAAAAGAAAGAAATTTGGCGGGAAACTTCAAATGCTATCTGCCTGATTTTGTGAACGAATTTTCTTGGTTGTTTTGAAGAGATTAAGACAAGATATTCTATTACCTTATAAAAAAGAGTTGTACACATCTTAAAAACTAAACAAGACCAAAGAAATCTCGTTGAAATTCAAATCTCAGGAAGAAAATAATTAACGTAAAAATTAGGATTTTCTTTCCTAATTTCACGTAATTATGTTTCCATCTTAATCTATATTCTTTTAGGAAAATTAAGAACAAAAAGGAAACAAAGAAGATCTAGATTAGAATAGAGGAAGAAAATCAGGTCTGAAGAGAAAAAAATAATACCGAGATGTGATTCTCATTGATGAAAAAAGATATTCGAAAGATTTGGGAAGAAAAATCGAGATATGGTTGTTGTACAATAAATATGAGAAGGTAAGAAGAGTCGAGGAGGTTGGAAGAAGCCAGGAAGCCACAAAATCAACTTAGAAACAATTCTGCAACTATTAGGATTCTTGAGAAAAGAGGAAGAAGAAGAAGAAATGACGCAGCTAAACTGTCGTGTACAACCGTGACCTTTACTTTCATAAACAAAAGCTAAGGCGACATTTTTTCTACAGCAGCAACGACAGTTTGGCATTAAGACACTAAAGATCTGTACTTTATTAACTGCACCTAAAGTAGGTCGTTGAAGCATTAATTATTCCAATAAGTTTTTTAATGCTTTAGCGACACAGCTAGTCTGTTCTTTTTTGGAATTCTTTATAAAATTATGAATAAAATGACTTCTTCTATATTTTCCTCTTCCATTCTTTTTGCAATGAGTAGCCAGATTTCTTCCCTAGGATTAGAGATGAAGTCCTATTATTTTTGCTAGCATGTTATAATTTTTTTTATCTTGGTCCGATTTCTTGATTAATAATGATAACAATTTATTCATGTGTCCTTTAATGCTTAAAATAATCATTTTAAATATTTTTTTAGAGAATAACATTCTATAGTGAAGTAAATTGTTAATCTTTTGAGAAAATTAATTAGATTGAATTCCATATTTTCCAAAACGTAAACATTTTTTCCGAAATCGTTTTGTGTAATGTTTTGAGAGAATTATAGAGAATGGTTGTAAACATCTAGTATGCATAGTAGTGATGAAATCTCTAGTCCTAGGCTTCCTTTCATTTGTATTTCATTTTTAGTACTTTAATTATTTTTAATTTTAGAATAGAATCACCAAATCAATTTGGTTATTAGCACTTTAGTTAATTAAAGAAATTATAATTTTGAAATCCCTGTGGAATGAACCATACTTGCATAATGTCTCATCGACATTCGTTTGCTTACGATGTAGTTAAAAATCCCATCATTTATCCCCCCATTTACGACGTAATCAACCTTTATGTGTGATGTATCGTATGATGTGGTAATATTCACCGAAGTTGTCGTAACTTTGATGGAAGACTAATCATGTTTGCGTGTGGAAAAAAGTCTTAGTCGTGTGGAGAGATCAAGGAGGCTTGTTATAGCCATATGTGTCACGAGAAGAGCACAAGCTTGGGTGGGTGGGGTCAAGCATGACCTAGTTATATGTATTTACTTCGGAGCAAAACAAGGTATGGAGGCTCTGAAGAGAGGATATGAAAAGGACGTCCCTGTAGAGAGGCTAAGGATTGGTAGAGGTCAAGCATTGAACTAATATGTCTGTCTGTTGATTAGATGAGCATATGCATGACCATTTCTGTAGAGAGGCTGTGGCACGTTGCCGTTTTTCCAGTCAGATGAGCAATACGGGGGTTGAGGTTGATCATCAACCCAGCATGGCCATCGTCGAGCGAAGAGTGGAGGTGTGGTTGTCCATAAGAGGGTCGGAATCCTGGTGTCTGTTTTTGAGGAAAACATAAACCCTAATCCACTGTGAGGGACCCCCTTTCAAGTTTGTGAGCTTTGAGGGGAGTAATAGCCCGGAATAGGCCTACAAAGTTTGGATGAATCTCATATGTCATGAACTTAACATTTTGGCATTGAATGTGCTTAATACTGTAGAGTTTTAGCTGTAGAATCATCCATAAGAGGATACCTTATGTTGACATGGATGTTGTACTGAGGTTAGGTCGACCTTGAATGAGGCTACGCCTCTTTTTGGATGATGAGGCTCATACTCTGGCATGGTTGAGGGCTAAGATTCATCTCCCTGACTAAGCTTCGTAATATGTTTAGGTTCTTAGTGGAACTTGGAGGTTGAACCATGCCCATGAGGCTTGAGTATGCCTAGACTAAGTAACTGAACTCTAGATAGGCTCACCGGTTTGCGAAATGATTTTTTCTCTGGTCGTAAAATGGTCATTTTTCCCTTTGTCGAAAAATCACCATCTACAAGAAGGAATTCCAAAAAGTATATGATTTTTTGTAATACTATTGTTGGGTTCGGATATGATTTTTTTTCCCGACTAGCCGAACATAGTGTTATTTTTCGCATACGAGGAAAAAATTGAGGTCCATCTAGGATTTTTTTTTAAACCAGTCGAACATCTAAGTTCGGTTAGGAAAAAAAATACAAACCTAGTCGAACCCTAATCTGTTCTTCGTACGCGAAGAACAACACTGAGGTTTGTCTATGCTGATATTTTTTTAAACCCATCCTAATATTTAATTCGTTTAAGAAAAAGAATAAATCTAATCGAACCTAAATGTTATTCTTTGCATATAATAAAAAGATTGTGGTTTTTTTATTATAAATTTATTCTTTTATCAAAACCTGTTTTATTATTATGTGACATGAACTTTAATCTTCAAAAACTACCTCTAATTCTTAAGTTTAATTCACTTAATTTAATATAAATCTTAACAATTCCACTAGTCTACTGGTATTAAATTTTAACCCTAATAATATGAAGGTATTTCCAGTGGTTAATATAAATATATGGACAGGATATGGCTTTATAATAATCTTAGTTTGTATATTGTGATGTCCAAAATACGGAGAGGTCCTAAAATAACATTTTAGAAAAATGTGTCTGATGCCTTTAAATGAACTTTAGAAGGCCGAATCATGCCCATAGACAAAAGGTTTATAAAGGAAAAAAATAATTTCTTGGGACCATTTTAAATTTGAGGGATCATTAGGTGATTAGTCCATCCATTATTTGGTGATAAGGAGTGTTTTAACGTTATTAAATGACTAAATTACTTTTTACTTATTTAAATTATATTATTATATATATGATTTTTTTATTTATTATTTTTGTAATTAATTTTGTTTTGTTATTATAGTCTTTTTTTATTTGTTTGTATTAGGTTCGGCTAGTTTTTTTGAAGTATGGAAAGTTAACTTTTTTCTCCTAGCCGAACCTAGGTTCGCTTTGTTTTTTTTTAACCAGAGCTGGATTATTTCTTGTTATTTTTTTTCTATCCAAACCTCAATATGTTCTTCGTATATGGAGAACATATTGAAGTTCGCATTGGTTTTTTGTCCTAGCCGAACTTCAGTCTATTCTTCCCAAATGAGGAATATATTGAAGTGGCTAGAAAAATAAAAAACCTAGCAAAATTGAATTAAATAAAAAAAAGAAATAAAAAAAAAATTAAATAACAAAGAAAAATAATAGCTAAGTAAAAATAAAAACAAAAAAACAAAAAGATATATAAACTAATCTTGCTAATATAATCCAGTTTTAAAGATCTATTAACTTATCATCTAAATTAACAACTAATTAATAAAAAATATTTTAATTACTAATAAAAATATATGGGTTTGGGGCTCTAGTTTTTTACTTCGTAAGCTAAAAATCAGAAAGATCCCATCAACATTTGGGCTGGTCCCAAAAAAATGTTTCAAACGAGACTATCGTTTAACGTACCACCCAACTGTCGAATCTCAAGCCTGGAAGGTGGCAAGTGGCAGCGAAACAATAATTCCGGTACCACCGGATGCATAAACATATGTACTTTAACTTACGTAAACATGACCAAAACACTACGTAACCAACTCCACAATCTAATCGACCGTTCATTAACTTACTGATTTATTTTATTAACATATACCGAGATGTAGATTATCACTGAGACTTAAACTTTTTCTTTCCCCTTTACTTCCTTTTCTGAACATTCTCTCATAGAGTGGAAAATTTCAGCAAAACAATTCTACAGGATGATAAAATCTTCTCTATTCCCCTCTCTTCTTCTTATTTCTGTTGTACTAATCTCCTCTGTTATTTCCTCTCAGGCTTCAATTTGCTCCAAAAATGGTGAGATTAGCATCCTAAATTGGAAGGTGTTTTTTCCCTAATTTGATGTATAACTGTTTTTCTTGTTCATGAATTGGTAGGAATACCGTTAGTTAGGAATATCAGTGAGCTTCCACAGAGTAATTATGGGAGAGGAGGACTATCACATATCACTGTTGCTGGTTCAGTTCTACACGGAATGAAAGAGGTACATATATATATCTTTTACATTTGATGCCCATATAACGTATGTTTAAATGCCTAAGAAAGATGTACGTGGTTATATGATGACCCAAAATACGAAACTTTTTGTATTGCCAGGTTGAGATATGGCTCCAAACATTTTCTCCAGGATCACGGACACCAATCCACAGGCACTCTTGTGAAGAAGTGTTTGTGGTCTTAAAGGGGAGTGGTACACTTCTTATTGCCTCAAATTCACACGAGAAACAGCCTGGAAAGCCACAAGAGTTTCCGGTATTTTCAAATAGCACATTTCATATCCCCATGAATGATGCTCATCAGGTAAAACGCTGCTTTTTTTATTACTCTGTACTATCAGAGAATACCCTAAAACCTTGTTTACTATTATGGGACCAACATCATTGCAAGCTTCTTTTTGTTTGTAACATGCACTAGATTAGGCACTTAGGATGAGGATTTAGGCGGTAAGAAAGAAAATTAAATGAAATGACAGCAAATAGTTATTAAATCAGAATAGGCGGTAAGAGTCAAATTAATGGAATGGCTTCATTATCTGATGGCTTTTGAAACATACGTTCAGATACAGGGCTGTTTGCCAATGTTGGCTCATTCTGCGAATCTGTCAGAAATGCAACAAAAGACGTTCACCCAAATCCCAAATTAGGACACCGCTGTTGCGGGCACTAATTTGTAACAGTAGTATAGAATAGTTCATCCTGCCTATTGCATGTTATGGTGTAGTGTAGTACTGTAGTTCATGCTTTTTTCTATTAACTGTTGTTTGGTTATTTATTATCAACTTATCATTCTTATTTGTCCCTTTCACTTATTGCAGGTTTTGAATACAAATGCAAATGAGGACTTGCAGGTTTTGGTTGTAATTTCTCGTCCGCCTGTTAAAGTGTTAGTTACTCTTAAACCCTACCTAAGTTATGATTACGTAGGATTTCAATTTTATAACTCAGTTTTCGGTTGTAGTCACTCGACTCGCTCATAAAACTTATAAATCAGTGAATTATTATCCTTGAATATTTTGGTGTGCAACTACTTCAATTACCACAATCAATTGTTCTAGTGTTAAATTCTCTGTTGTAATTTTTTTAACTGGAAAGTTTTAAATTGCTTTCTTCGATTTTCTTGAATGCTTTCTATCACAAGAGCTTGTGTATTTGACAAACGTAACAGAATGTCAATAACATTTACATGTAAATTTTTGCAGGTTCATGTACGAGGATTGGTTTATGCCTCACACTGCAGCCAAATTGAAGTATCCTTATTACTGGGACGAAGATTGCTTCTATTCGCCTAAAGATGAGTTGTGAGTAGCACACAGTCAGAAAAAAAATTCTTATCTGTGTTTCAAGACATTCAATATATAATGATCAGTAGCATCACGGATATCTAGCAGAAACATCAGAGAAGTTTGTAAACTATGTACAGAAGTGAGCGTACAACTTGTTTTTTTGCACCTTCTCATGTTGGGGTTTTAACTGAACATCCTCACTGAATCCAGTGACTTAGTTCTCTACGTATGTTTTTTATTTTTGAAATGGACCACAATTACTTTTGTTGCTACAATAATACTACTGTCACAATGACCAGTTTTAGTGATTGAGTACATCTATCAGAAAGCTTAGAAGGCTGTAACACATGTGACAATGGATTTTTCTTAATTTGTCACTGTTGATGGCTTCTTAAACATCTTGAACTCTTGGATCAATGCAGTCATAGTTTCATAAGACGACCCACCTTCTTCCACAGCTTCCTTAGCCATATCACTCAGCTCCTTCGGTTTCGTTCTCATGTTTTTTGCTTCCTCTATCACCCATCAGACGACCGACCACATCCACTATCTTCTCTTTCTTCACCGATACATCTTTTAAGTCTTTGATCCAGGAATTCCATTTCTCAACCCAACTTGAATTCCTATCTTCAGGACTGTAGTAATGAGGTTTTCATTGTAAAACTGCTCTGAAGGCATAGGCCAAGTGACCATGGAACCCTGCGCTCACACCTTCAAGTAATGAGTTCCACCCTTGAGATTAGTCCTACATTGGATGGACAACTTAAGATCCTACGGTTGATAAGCATTGGACAATCCTAACCTTATAAGCCGGTTTTTGAGGTTAGTTGGATCCATAGACTTCAATATAGTATTAGAGTTGTATGAGAAGTAAGACCCAAGAAGGCAAGTTAACCATACAACGGGTCCACGATGTAGAGGACTTAATAAGCCTTGGACAACCCTCCAACGCAGGTTAGTTGTGTCCATGTCTTCAATATGAACCCTCCAACTGCTGCTGGTGATCTAGTATGAGCACCTGCGGTGCCCATTCTTTAATTAACAGACCCTTTTTATTAGCGTCTATTCTGTCTTCAAAACCTTCAGGTAAAGAGCTCTGTTCTTCTTCCTGCTTGATATTTCTTACAACCCAAATGAAACAAGTTTCTGAATCCTCCAGACCAAGTGCTATTTCATGCCACTGAGCCTTGCTTATTCTGGAATACATACTCCCAAAACAAATATAAGGAACCGAACGTGGTTCCTTGTTGTCAAGCCAGTTCACAACAACATGTTGATCAATCGAGGTTTTCTTCCCCCTCTGAGCTCTGTCCATGTTATTTTGTTTCTAAGGGAAACAGGGCCTATAGACCATGCTCTTTAACCCTGAACGTTTTCGAAATGCGGCTCCAATTCGTAGAAGCTGTTCACCAGAATTCCGTAACTTTTTTTTTCCGACTCTCGTACATGCACCCAAGCCTCCGTCATGACCGCATCACTGCCTCTAAGATGATCGCTCAATTGTAACCTAGTCACCTTAATATTGTCCGGGAGATCCGGTACCACAAAGATTTCTCTATCTGAAGTAATGACCTCGTGAGTTTTATGGCTTACTAAGGTCTCTTCAATGCACTGAGGGAAAAAACCTGTTCTATGAAAGACGAATCTAGGAATGCCGTACTTGCTTGAAGCTTCGATTGCAAACGTTAAAAACATATCAGCAACTATAAAATCTGGGCGGTGCTTTTCAAGTAGCTGTTCCAGTGGTTGTTGCAGGGACTTGATTGCCAGGAAGTGATATCAGGTGAACGGATGTCATCAATATTTTCGATTCCTTGAGGTAACCCAGCTTCTCCAAACGGTAATCCAAGTATTTGAATATCAATATCAAATCCAAATAATGATCTCTCTCGTCTCGGTCTATAGATTCAGAGAAGATTGACGCATTATGAGGAGTTACGAGAAGAGTTGCCTTAACACCGCGAGCAGCAAACAGTTTAGCCATGTCTATGATTGGGTTCATACGACCGTAAGCCGTGAATGGGAAAAAGAAGATTTGAAGTTACAGGGGCGAAGCTAGAATTCTTGTCATGGGTAGGTAAAAAAATTTCCAAATTCTAGGGCAGGAAAAATTGTGAAAATGGGCTTTGGAGCCATATAGCAAAAAGAAAAGGCTCGACCATCTGCATCTGCTTCTAATGAACTCATTTTTGAACTCACTAAAAACTTATGATTTCACTCCAGATATATACCAGCGATACTCCGGTGGACATACGAGTCCAATGCAATTTATAGCACTTAAACTGATAACTGGCTATATGTTTTATCTTACACCTTCGTTGCATCACTTATGTGTTTCTTATTGGTTCAGGCATAAGTTAGTTGTTGGACAGCTTGTCCAATGTACGTTAGTCTTTACTGTTCTTTTATATTTCACTTTTCGTTGTTGTCGGTTTAACAACAACTTTATTATTTTTTTTTGTAACTGTAAGAGAAACTGTTTCTCCGTTAATCAATTCCTTTTCTACCAAATATTCTATCATGGTATCGGACTCCTTTTCTACCAAATATTCTATCATGGTATCGGACTGAGAGATTGCTTACATCTCTCAGGTTTTGTGATCCTTTTCTGCTTCCGTTCATCATTTTTCATCTTTAGTTTTTCACTATCTTGTTCGTGAGTCAGGAATTTCCATCAACTTCAACAATGAAAAACCCTACTTCAATCAATTTTAAAGGTTTCTTTAAATCGACTCACTAGTTTTTGTTCATCTTAAACATAAGGAAGAAAACTACATCACTTGGAAGAACTTAATGTTTACTGTGATTCAAAAATTCAGATACAGGGGTTTCTTGATGGCTCTTATGAATGTCCTCTTCAATTTACAAATCCACGGAATCAAACTAATAGAGTTGAGAATCCTCTTTACACTTACTGTTGGAGAATATTCCTGTAACAGTAAGCAAACCAAACAGAAACTTGAAGGAGATTAATCGTTAGAACAAAACAGCACAATTCAGACAACCACACAAGCACAGAGAGATGGAGTCGCCTGTTCAACAGACTGCCCTTAACTCAATATTTGTCAGGTACACCTTTAGAAAGATGTTGCTATACGTTTAGAGATGACAAATTTGAATCCAGGATAAAACTACCTGATACCAACCCAGTTAGCAAGACTCGTTGGCCCGTTGTGAACTTAACAATAGAAGAAATCGAAGAAATAAACTATTGCGCAAATCAAAGCAAGAAGAGGGGAAAAGTCGTCAGGTCAGTGGCTGCGACTGGGGTAAGTGAAAATCTGACTTTTGTTTTTCTTTTAAAGAAGAAGCAGACTGTTGAATTATCAAACGGTAAAAAATCAATTAATTTAACATATTTAATTCGAGATATTTAATTAAAATATTTTATTATTAAACCTGATTTAATTTACAAATTCAAAACGGTAAAATACTTAATGTACAAAATTAAAATATAAAACCGTTGGATCTTTGATGGGAACACGTAGGCACTCGCAAGGCTCGCGCCAAGGCTCACGCAAAAGCACACGTAAGCTCCTTAAGCCCGCGGCCCGCGGTGCTTCGGTGCGAAGCACCGCACATGTGTGCATTTGCCCACTAGTCCATTTCCTAAGTCCATATCCAATCCACTAGTTCTTTTTCCTTATGTAGAACGTTTGTGGTAAAGAGGATAAACTTCCTCCTTGGTTTGCCCAATATGGGACAAACCAAAGGTTTCTCATTCACTAAGAAGTGAAAATGGATGGCTCTAATTTTCCACCCCAAGTTTGGACTAGTGACCCTTGATCCCACTAAGATATATTAAATAACAAAAATCATTTTAAGTAAGAATCCATTTTTAATTATAACACTTACTTTATCCATGCTTCAGTAGCTCGGTTAGAGTCCGAGTTTTATTTTGATTTTATTTCATAAAATAAATGAAATTGATTCAGCTGAATCTAAAGCCAATTCAACGAATTACAAACTAAAAAGGGAACTAAAATTAAGAAGAATTTGAAACTTAGTTAACACTATATTAGAAACTAGATTCAATTTACAATTTACACCAAAAGTTATTCAAGTTCCAAGTTTGAAAACTTCAACACTAAAATCATCATACCGAACCTCAAATTCTTTTACAAAGCTTCACAAAACAGAAAAGTTGAAGGTTAGTATCTATGGAACTTATTCTAAAGCTGGTGCAAGCATTCATGGAGACTCCACTGTTTTGTGTAGCAAAACAACCGAATCTGCTCAAATATAAATAGGAAAACAGTAAGAGAGTGGTAGTCGACATATGGGGAAGCTAGAGGTTGATTGAATTGGATATCAGCCATATGGAAACACGTATTTGAAAGTACACAGGGATATGAAGCTTACCTTCAAACTAGTCCTGATAAGGGCGGCACTTGTTATCCATCATTGAAATATTACCAAATATCTATTAGAGGAAAAAGCCTAATTGATGCGTGTCGTAGGTCCACAAATTAATTCACTTATTTTCTACTTTACTAATGAATAATATAGTAGTAAATAAGTTCGTTCCCACGAAGAGCAAGGTGTTTCAATTGTTTAACGTCACAAAGTAGGGTTTTATAAAAGATTTTGAATAAATAAACTAAAATAATTGGGTTGAAATCAATGAAGAGAAATATGATCAAGAAATCATTTTTCGTTACTAAATATTCATTAAACTGATATATTCACCTATTTATTGTTAACCACAAATTATCACCAATCGTAGGATAACAAGTACGCTTAGTTATCCCGGAAATTCCTCATATCACTGGACAACAAGTACGCTTAGTCTCCAGATTATATTTGGCTGAACCACCCTGAAGTACACTCTCAAGGTGTAATTCAATCGAATGCTTTAGGGTTTGTGAATTTAGGTTTGATCCTAGTAGTTAAACTCAGTACGCTCGATCCATTTTCTAGTGTTGTTTTTACATGTGATTGCTTTACAGAATCCCTCTGCAAGGTCTCACGTTCTCTACTTGTATAAGTTGTTATGATACAATTAGGGATACCCCCAACTCTTACTAGCTTTAGATTAATTAATAAAATAATTCAGTTGGCCACCTAATTTTTTTTATAAATAATCTTAAACATTATTTTTAGTTAAAACAAACCATAATTATATGAAGAACTCAAAATAGTTTTTAATAAATAATTTAAATCATATTTAGAACTAGGAAATCATCCTCAATCAATTAATAAATTATATAGACATAGCTAATAGTACCTAAGAATCAAAGAAGAAAAAAAGAAAAAAAACTAAAATTGCAAACCGAATTATCGTTGCAGCCAAAGTCAAAGAACGTATCTGAATCTCTTTTTCTCTGTGTCTGTGTGTTTGGTTGTGGAAACTCATGGCTATTTATAAGCTTTTTCCCAAAGAAGATATGCACGAGAATTTTATAATAAGGAACAACAAGTCGGTGCAACACAATTTTAAGATTTGAAAACTAAGTGACAGAGCTAAGCTGTGATACAGAGTTATTTAGTTGAGTGTGCGCGTCTTCTCATTGGGTAGAGTTTTAGATAGGACCCTTGTTTATCCACGTGTCTTCTTAAGAGATGGTACTATGATAACTTTCGAATTCAAAGAAACCCTGGAATTAAAAATGAGCAATCCTGAGACAAATCAAGTTTTCAGAAAACAAATTAAAGGGTTTCTAAAAGCGATAATAAAAAAAGGATAGGTGCAGAGACTCAATGGAAGTTGTTCCAATGAATGAAGTTGATTGCGTTGGTAGAGGAATCCTTCTAATTCAATTTGAATTTAAACTCCATAAAGAATTAGAGGTAAACCTATATACGAGATGAGTGGAGTAGTCGTGGAAGCAATGACGCTGGGGCAGATGGAAAGAACGTGATGACTCATCAAGTTTTTGGGTGGTACTTTAGTTCTAGACCGAACATTAAAAAGCGAATGACTCAAATTATGGATTGGTTTAGCTCCCCTCCTACAAGTCAAGAGAATGAAGCCGGTAAAACAACCCGCTATGATTAGTTCTTCATTATAGATTGAGATATTCTTAGAATTTAAAGCGCATATAAAGAGAATGGCTGTGAAGATCATCGGTATCATACTAATTCACCTCTGTTTGGTCTCTCTTCCAGCAAATGAACGGGATGTGAACTACATACCCGAACTACTTCTTTTCTTTCCATGGAAAAATTGGAGATATACATTCTCGTGATTTGTATCCAAAAGTCAATTTAAAATAGAAAATTGGATTATGGAATCACGAATTATAATTTTTTTTAGTTGGATCAGCAAATCTTCCTTCACGCGCCAAATCCTTGCACTTGCTCGGAAATCTCCCCATATTTATCATTAACAACACACCCTTGTCTGGTTTCTCGGTCAAGTTTGAGAATCCTAAGTCATATCAAACTCTGAATTCCCTTCTCTTCTCAAACTCTTCCACATCTCGAACCCAGTCGATCACCAGCAGCAACCATTCGAATCCATCTCTGTCTTTGCCAAACAAACAACTCCTTCCAATCCACGCCTACAGATCTTCCTCGATCTTATAAACATCATTCATCGAGATTTATCATCGACTCAAACCCATAAAACCATTGATGACAAGAACTCATTATTCTCGGCTGAAACCCCTTTTTGTTCTCGGAAAACTCTGTCCATCAACCACAGATTCGACTACCATAATCAGAGATCAAAATCCATCAATATCGCTGCCATTAATGGTCGATCATCATCAACAGCTCCCATCGATTATTCACTTCCACTATTGATCATTGATTAATCACATCGTCACGATCAAAGATTATTATCACCTTCAGTCCGTCAATCACCGAATATCAGAACCACCTTCATTGCAGACTCGAGTTCCTCTCATCTTCTTCAAATCATTCCATCGAAACAACGGCCAGTCATCATCTTCTCTTCCATGAAAAACTTCGACACCTCATCTCCATTACTGTCTAAATCATCATTGTATCATTGAGAGATCAACATCACAGTCACAACTCACCAGCCTCACCCTCTTTGTCTTGAGCAACAACCCGTCAACTGCTCCCCAAACTGCCAGCAACCAACATCAACTAACCCAGACGTGAAGAACCCTAACTCATGATATGAGATTGGTGAAGATGATGTTGGCCGTAGTTTGAGTTGCGGGTGCCCTTAATACAATTCAAATTGTGGCTGCCCAAAGCAAAAGTGCTAATGGCTTTAACAGTTAACATCCCTTGACGAAAACTCGGGTGTCTTTAGTGATATTTGAATTTGATCTTCCCCTTAACGTATGATGGAGTGACAATAGCAATTTCCCTTTAAATGATCATTCTGGCCTTAGTTCTCATTTTGCTCATTCTTTTGCCGTTGGCTTTGTTTCTTCGTTCTCCACGTGATAATGACAAGAAATCCTAGATTAGGACGAGCTACACCTAGTACAAGATAAATTAAGAAGAACAAACGAAATATACAATAATCACAAGAAATCTAACAAATAAGTGCGCATCAAATTAACACTCTAAATATATAAAATATGCACTTATCACTAACGAACAAGAGAAATGAAATGAAATTAAGATGAGTAAACTGCGAATACGATGAGCAGCATTTTACCTAAGGGATACTCCTTTTATGCCTTCAATTAATCAAACTCAGCAGCTATCACCAGTTCCATTAATTGGGTGGCACCTAATCTGCAGTTAGCAAATTAGCTCGAACAATCAGAAAACGTGAAACATGGATATGGAAAAATAAAGCGATAACCAATTCATGCATTGGTCCACATATGTAATAAAAAGTTACTAGATTAAAAAGCAAACTTCAGACAGTATACAGAATCATTAAGATGTTATTAGGCCTATAATGCTTTACTGTTTATGTACATTCAAATTATTTACAAGTACCAAGTCAACAATGCATATCTTTGTTACCACATCCATCAATCAAACTAAAATACAAAAATTAGTACATTTCTATCTACACTAACAATTTAACTATGGAGAGCTTTGTTACCACATTTCTCAA
Organism: Papaver californicum; assembly: GCA_023531435.1. Lineage (NCBI taxonomy): Eukaryota > Viridiplantae > Streptophyta > Magnoliopsida > Ranunculales > Papaveraceae > Papaver > Papaver californicum. Next base: position 4,330,885 of record JAJJMC010014297.1, on the reverse strand, counting down.
TCAAAGTAATACATAAAACGAGACATTCTTCCTTCACCATCCTCAAATTGGCACAAATCCTAAAAACAAATCATATATTCACCGTTAACACTCACTATCCAAATTCCCAAACCCCATATCCAAAATCCAAAAATTAACTTAATTAGATCCAACCCCATACCTTAATATCCCAAACCCTAGATCCCAAATCTATAGAAAACATAAAAAAATTCAAAGCAATAACCCGAATCAATTAATTGCATACAAATAAAGTCTAATCCATGAATCATACAAAAATCTAATCAAACTAAACATTTCAACATCAAATAAGTGATCAAATTATGTAGAGGGGGAAAAGGGAAAGTACCCTTGTAAGGTCATTAGGAACAATACTATGGAAGTAAAAAGAATTAACACAACCATTAATGAGAAGGAATGATAGGATTGTGATCCAAATGTAGCAGCTACTCATCTGTGATGTGTAAAATAATATTGGAAACACTCAAATAAAAAAATCATTAAATCAATCAAAATCAAACTTGGGTTTGGGTTTTATAAGAGAATTTACCCACAAATAGTCCTCCAATGGTTCTTAGTAGGAGGCTTGAAATGAATATGACCATGAGAAGATTTAGTGTTTATCCTTTCCCTTAAAAAACAAAAATATTTCGTTTTCTGAAAAACAAGACGACCAAAATGGATTGATCTGGATTTTTAAAATAAACTGAAGACATTTTAACCACTACCCTGTTTTAGGGTGAAAAAAATGTACTTAATATAATACTTTATGTAGGTTCGAGAATAGACTTTCAGTGTCAAGTCTAGTGAAAATAGTAAGTTTAGTAATTGTCTGTAAGCGAAACTTGTGAATAATACAAATTTAGAAATGCCCATACTCAAAACTTGTAAAGAGTTCCCAAGGACTGGATATGAAGTAATCATCATTTCCTCGAGGAATAGGCATATTGGCGTCATGTCCTCGAGGATATGACAATATTTGTGCTATAAGATGCTGGCGCTATCTTTGGGCTAGCACCATAGAAAAAAACGGCGGCGCCACAAGGATGGTAGCGCCAGCACAAGGCTGGCATTGTAAAAGGGATTGTCAGCGCAACAAAGATAGGTTGCGCCAGCACAAGGCTGGCGCTATGAAAGCCAAGGCGCTAGCACTAGGAAAACGCCACAAGTTTGAAGGTGCTTCCTCAAGGACTGGACATGGAGCCCAGACGTGTCCTCGATGATCAATTATGAGTTTAAGATACTTCCTCGAGTACCGGATGTTGAGCCATATCATATCCTCGAGGATCAGTTATGAAGTTAAGTTACGTCCTTAAGTCATCTGCATACATCAACATCACACACAACACCAGTTCGCACCAAGCTAGCATTCAGTTCCGCTTTTCAGTTCCATCACAACACAACATCACCACCAGGACACAACTTGCATACCACCAGTCTGCCATACAACAACAATGAAGCTGGGCACTTTTTTTCTATTGGTTTGAGTCAAATTTAGTTGTTGTTTGTGTTTTCTTTGCTTTATATTATTATCCATAAACTCCAATATGTCTAGCTAAATATTTGTTTGATTAAGGATAATTTCGAAACTATGTCATATGATTTATTCAAATTAATCTTTATTTTTAATATTGTGTTATTGTTAATCATTTACCGCGCTTATGGCCAAGAATTATTTGCGAGTGTTCAAACGGACAATTGAATATCTTGTTTGCAATTCTAATGCTAGATAATTGAACCGTAATATGTAATTGTTATGTAGATTTAATAAAAAGTAGCAAAGCATCAACGTTGCAATGGGATGTTGTGGATCTTGGTGTGTCGAAGATAACCCTAAGTTAACATGTCGAATTTACGAGCATGTGGTTAGGATCAACCTGACTTATAGAGCATACTGGTCAATTGAGTTATACTAAAGCTTATTCAAAGTGGTTTGACTGGCTATAAATGAGTAGAAAACTTATTTTATAAAGTGACCTTGGAGTCTAATGGACTTGTTGAACTCATAAATTTTCTTGTGTTTTTAGTAAACGTATTTTGAAGAAGATTTCACTTGTATTCATGTTCACTAGTGGAGAAAGACTCCTTAGTCATTCCCAACCTCATATCACATTCTTTTATTTGTTTTCTTAGTTTTGCATTAGTTTTATTTTCATAAATTTATTGAAAACTTTAACTCAACGCTCCCTTAGGAACGAACCTGCTTATCATTATTCTATTAGTTAGTGTAAGAAATGTAAAGAATACATTTTTGATGAGTTTGACACCTCGGTCAATACTATTGGTGCTTGTTACAATGCCTCTGATACGTTCTCTGATTATATATAATATATATATATATATATTCATAACAAGTTCTTGTGTTACTCTCTTCCTTGACCTTTTTTTTGAATAAATGCCAATCTCATAGATGGATTTCCCACTAGTATAAAGCGATTTGAACATGTACCTAGTGCAATAATTTCCTGCTGAATTCCTCTGTATTAGGTACTAATAATGGCCTTGCAATCGTTACTTGACGAAGATACCGAATTAATACTTGCACCAATGAAAATGTGTAAGCCACAAAAAGCAAGTACCAATAGCAAAAGGGAAACGTAAAGTGCTCACTGCGCTAGCCAAGTATAACATTGGCCTTTCTTATGACCAAACCTTAACCTGGCACTAGGACAGCGAAAACCTACAACGAGGACCCATAAAGTTATCCATCTCCGCGACGCTGGCCTAGGTTACCTCCCCTACCACAAAGATGGCCTAGGCCAGCGCCAGCCTCACTCTCCACAGTGCTGGCATAGGAAAATGTTATCCTCTCCTACCACGGAGCTGGCATAGGCCAGCACCAGCCTACCTTATACCATGATGCTAGCCTAGTGTTAGCGGGGGTCCTACCTAGCAGCGGTGGTCTAGTGTCAACACCAATTCCTAAGCATAAAGGGGTGGTGGTAGTGGTTAAAGTAGTGGTTGTTTTAATAACAGTAGTACTAATCAAAATCCTTACTTCTTACTGTTAATGGTTTTTAATCAGATTTAAAAGAAAAAAAGATCAGATATGATAGTACAGGTGGGTCTTGGTTATCCTCTTTTAAGTTGGTCAATGATTACTTCTATTTTAACTGTAAGTTACATTTAACTTACTTGAAGGTTTTGTTTAGTCAATGCATCTGTAATACCCCAATTCGGCAGGTAGGGTTCGTCGAATGGAATATAGGTAATGGTCTGTCCTTTCCTAACACCAAGGCCTTTTCAGCACAACTGCCTCAGAGTTGGCAAAAAACTCTACAGTTAAGCGTGCTCGGGCGGGAGTAATCCAGGGATGGGTGACCTCCCGGGAAGCTGCTGCTGGATGACCGCAGCGGTGCCCGTAGAAAACCCCACACTGCCTGATGACCGTAGTGGCTAAGTGGGGACAATATCGGTGGAAGGTCGGGTCATTACAAAGTGGTATCAGAGCCGACGACGGGTCACCTTCCAAGGTTGAGAGAGTACGCTGGACGGGGTGTTCCAGGTATTGGTCTCATAAGTGGTAGGGAACGTCGGAGATCTGGGCTTGAAATATATTCCGGAGCCGAGGACGGCTCCAATTTAAGGTGGTGGTATTGTAATACCCCAATTCGGCAGGTAGGGTTCGCCGAATGGAATATAGGTAATAGTTTGTCCTTTCTTAACACCGAGGCCTTTTTAGCACAACTGGCTTAGAGTTGGCAAAAAGCTCTGCAGTTAAGCGTGCTCGGGCGGGATTAATCCAGGGATGGGCGACCTCCCGGTAAGCTGCTGCTGGATGACCGCAGCGGTGCCCGTAGAAAACCCCATACTGCCGGATGACCGCAGTGGCTAAGTGGGGACAGTATCCGTGGAAGGTCGGGTCATTACAAAATGGTATCGGTCATCCAGCAGCATATTTACGGAAGGTCACCCATCCCTGATTACTCCCGCCCGAGTACGTTTAACTGCAGAGATTTTTATCAACTCTGAACCAGTTGTACGGAAAAGACCTCGGTGTTAGGAAAGGACAAACCATTACTTATATTCCATTCGGCGAACCCTACCTACCGAACTGGGGTATTACACCATCTACATAACCGATCAAAATACCAATTTGCACTTGTAATCTCCTACTACTAGCTACCATCATTTATTAATGACTTATCATCGAAAGAGTTGTTCTATAATAGTTTGATCAAAATCCATTTTAAGATAGGTGATGTTAGGTTTAATAGCATTATTCTTCTCTCCATGAAAGTTCTGTCCCCTATGTTTTTAGCGTTAATCACTTCATATTTTTTCATTTCCGAGTAAAGAAAGAAATTCACTTCATACATGTTGTCGAAAAACGTCAGACTATATAAATTATAGTTTTTATGATCTAGTGAAAACTCATTGTCGACAATAAAAAAAAGTTGATTTTCCATGATTAAATAATTTTATTGATTCACTTAAAAAACTCCAATAAATTATATAACTCATAAATAATACGATTAACCAATTAATCGTAAAAAATGTTTTTTTTTGTTTGTTAGTACAATATATAAGATTAAGGTTAAGATAATAATTATTAGGGGAGAATTATTTTTATTCGAAGGAAAACCAATTTTAGGATGAATTTTAACAAAATTCTCTATCAATTAATTAGAACATAAATCTCTCTAAATAGTAAAGCTAATCACTAGACACTAGTTTGTTAGAGCTAGATCGATCAATGGCAACCCAACATATATTGGGATACTTTATTTGAATCACTGGAATATAATTAATAAAAATGATCCAATACAAGTGTGCTTTGTTTTTTTATTCTCAAGATTGATTGATTGACATTTACCTAGAATAACCAAGTTGTTTTACTGGGTAATAAATTTGTTCCTATTTGTAAGTGACAATGGCAATGGCAATGGCAATAGCATATTATTCACCCGAACGATAGAGAAACAAGAGGCAGAATACTGAATTTGGAAACTCTAACCAATATATATCTTGTTTAATCTGTATATATATTTTAATGGTTTCACTGTTATTAGGAAGTTTCAAATAAATTAAATTATAATCTATCATATATATATATATATATATATATATATATATATATATTCTTTTATCGTAGACTAAAATTGGAAATATACTGTCTACCATTGCGCTCAATCAAAAAATTCCACCATATCACAAACGGTAACAAACCCCAAATTCTCTTTGATTAGATTATTGTTTTTTTTTCTTTTTTTATTTGAAGACCAGTCCCAGATATTGGCTTTAATGGATTCTGCAAGCTCCCATTTGATTCGAAAGCTGTCAATAAAATAATGCCAAACTTTCAATGTGTCTATACAATGCAGAAACATATGATGGTTAGTTTCTTGAGTTGAGCCACGTAATAAACAAGTACTAGACCCTGAAATGTTTCAAAAAGAAAGAAAAAAGAAGTAATAGAGTTAACTTTCCCGGCTCTTAAAAGTTAAAACTCAAAATTTGTGCACCATTATACTGACGAGCAGTGAACATGTACGTTGTACGTCAATAGTGCATAATATTATTTTTATTATATTAAGTGTTTCATTATTATATTTTATTATTTAAAATAAAATTTATTATTTATTTTTTTGTATTTGTATTTATTAAACAAAGGATTTGAAGTTTAAACACCATTATAAATAATATATTAAAAATGTGGTTTCTTTTAATTTGCCTTTAAATTATATCTAATTCTTCGTAGAAATATAAATACATTAAAAATAAAAAATCTAATTAATTACATATATGTAGATAATTTAATTTTTTTTTTAAATATATAAAATTTATAAAAATTCAATGTATAGTTAGAAAGACATGATGTTTACAAAAAAAGTTATATCTATTTGTTAACCAAAATCCATTTGGTTAATCAAATTCCGTTAATTTAATTAGCAGTTTTTCAACTTCTTTGTTTATATTATAGAAGAGGAAATATATTATCATTTTAGTGATGAATCTGTGGAAGAGAGTAAAAGAGAGAGGATACATTCATTTTGAGATATCTCCACATAATAAATAAATATAAACATTCCTTGAAGGCAAAAGAAACCGACTTTTATTTAAGATAGACATCTGCTGCGGACAACAGCTCACTTACTGGACAATACACGTCACACATTTAACACTACCACAACTGCATAACTCCCCCACTACTTATTGCAGCAACAACTTATATCAATCATATAATTGTGCTGCCATTGTGGAACATGCACCAAATAAGAAAACGTGCATCATAAATCAAAAATGAAACTAAACATATCCTTACATTAAAGATCCTTCAAACAGAAACAACTAAACATGCAATAATGACTTCCACCAATTAAAATGTATATTGGCACTCAAAAAAAAGTCAAAACTTATATCAGAGTTTAACAACCAAGGTTGCATACCTTCCTCGTTGTCCAGTTTTTTATTTTTCTTACAATAATGCAACTACAAAGAAAAAGAAAAAAGAAAGAAGCTCTCTATCAATCTCCGACTATTATCTGTCTTCTCCGTGTTTAGCTCACACAAGTCTCCTCTTCTGAGCTGATCTATATCTTTTTTGTGTTAATGAATAATGAATGATTAATCATACTTAATCCGTTACAGACAGAGGAGAACTGCAGAGAAATACAGGCCTTTGTTCATGAGCATTCATTGACTTAGGCGCCAGAGTTAGAAACTGAGGACAACCGATAGATCTTAAGCTCAGGTACCACTCACTACTTCATGTTGTTGTTAGTGTTTGAAATCTTCTTTTTGTTTTAGTTTCTATGTTTGAAGCCGGACCTTAATTCTCTCCGAAAACCAGTTTTCAAGAGAAGGATTATTAAGCCTTTTAGCGCATGCCGTTGTTTGACGCCCATCCCCGATGTGTGACTATCGTATTCCTTGTTCATACTTTTTTTTTTTGGATCAGCAACACAACAAGATGGATGTGGTAATGAAGGGGTATGCTTCTTATTCACCACCAAATGACAAGAGAGCTCTTTGTCTTTTTGTCATTATCTGGATTGTTTATTCCAGGTAAAGCATATAAATTTTGTTCTTAAAATTGCACCCAAAATCTTTTCAGGCATCTGCGAGTTTTTTTCATTTTGTTTAGCTCATCTGTGCATATAGTTTCACGCATTCGCTTTGTGATAATTGCCAAGTGAAATTGGGTTGAACTTTGATTTAATCAACTAAAAATTGGAACAGATTTCACGCAGTGGGTTCATTCTTTGACACTTATCCAAATTATTCGTGGTTATATTCCTGGTCATCATGCTGGTCTACTCTGGTATGTACTTATTCTATAACTTAGAATCGTAAATGTTTGACATAATTCAGGAAGGTGGTTATTGCAGTATTAATTGGGTACTGTATTCAATGTCGGCAAAATCAGGGGGCAATCGTCATGTCAAGCAAAACGATAAAGAGGTTAGAATCAGAAAAATCGCTTTCGTGGTGGTTCGGTAACCCCAAGACCAACAACTGGGAGACGACCACTCTGGTGCTGGAGCTGCAAAAACAGATTGCAAGATTGAAGCTTGAACTTGAGAAAAACGAATCTTATAAAGGAGTAACTAGTGATGCTTTGGATTTGATTTGTGATGTTTCTAACTTAGCGAGCACGGTCAAGAAGGGGATGGAAGAAGAGGGGAGGGTCAGAAGCGAAAAGCATCGTCTGTCCGCACAAGAGGTTTCAAAATTGAAACTTGAACTGAATGGAACCAAATCTTCCTTAAAAGAATTTGAAGTCCAGATAGCAGCCCTGAAAGAGAAGAATAAACTGTTAGACGTAAAGGTATCTAAACGCGCTGTGGAGATAAGGGAATTGAAAATAGCCATATCTAATGCAGAGCTTAAATTTAGAAATGAGAAATCTCATCTACAGAAGGTAATACTAGCTTTGGAACAGGCTCAAGGGGAACTAGAGGTGAAACTGAAGAATTCGGAGTCTAAGGTATGTAAATTAGTGGAGGAGTACAAGAGACTTGAAGGTGAACATAATGAATTTCGAGTTTTGCAAAGAAACCGTGAAGCAGAGATGCGTACTGTGATGGAGAGACATCAGCAAGCGAAGATTGCTGAGAAAGGGAAAGAGGTGGAAGAATTGAATAAGAACCTCAATGAAGTTAAAGTCAATTTTGATACATTGAAAGCAGAGAGAGATGAGCTGGACGCAAAGGTAACTTCATTGGCGACCGATGTGTGGTCTAGAGATGAAACGATATGTCATATGGAAGAGCATTTGCGTAGATTACACAACGAGCATGTGGATATGATATCCAGATGCGAGGGAGTAACAAAACAAGCCGAGGAGCAAAAAACAATGTTGAGAAGAATGGAAAGGGAGGTGGAATGGCAGAGAGTCATGATAATAGAAGGTGCAGAAGAGAAGAGAGAGGCAATAAGGCAATTGTGTTTCTCCTTAGAGCATTACAGGAATCGTTATTATGAATTCAGGAAAGCATTTATAGAACTTACGAAGCAGGCACCAGTACAAGACATTGCTTACTATTACAGGAAGTAGTAACTAACCCCATGTCTTTTGGTCTTAAAACTGAGTAATGCTAGCTAGGCAGAACAAATGCCGTCAGGAGCCAATGGAGCGACTCGATTGAACATTAGATAGACATGATCCTAAACAGGCAGGTGATTGCGTAGGCACCAGTACTAAACATTGCTTACCATTACAGGAAGTAGTAAGTACTTGGAACTAACCCATGTCTTTTGATCTTGGACTGAATAATGCTAGCTAGGCAAAGCAAATACCAAAAGCCAGTAGAGCGACTCGGTTCAACATTAGATAGACATGATCCCAAACAGGCAGGTGATTGATCCATTGCTCTCTGAAAACGTATCTTTCGTACATAGGTGTTATTATTTTTCGTTGCGTGGATATATTTGTTGTTCATTGTACCAGAGAGTTATGCCCTTTTGTACATGCTTGATGTAATAATCTCACAGGGCTACTAACCCATTAATAATCTAGTGTCTATTGTTGTTGATTCTGTCTAAAATTCGACGTATCTTATTTGATTTGACACAATTTATAATGGATTATGAGCTCAAAATCAATTAACCAGTCAATAATCCATTATTATGTGTTTGTTAAAATTTATAATAACTAATTATTTTAATCATAATCGAAAAAACTCATTATTTTATAAGTAGAAAAAAATTTCTTATAAAATTTATCATAATCATTTTTTTTTTAACAAAATTGAATTAGATTTTTTTCCTTATTTTCTCTAAACTATCAAAAGAGAGACAAAAAACAATAATGGACTAAAAAAATATCCTAGGTTATCATTCTTTCATCTCATCTTTGAGAATATTTTTCTAAGATAATCAATTATTTCAAAAATATGTTTATTAAAATTTATTTAAAAAATGATTAATAATATAATCATTTTTCAAATTATGATTATCTATAATCTTAAATGATAATCATAATTTTTACCAAATAAAGCCATAATCATACTTTATTTTGAATAAAAAATTACAGCAAAACCAATTAATTATCGCTGGTAGTTCATTCTTGCAAACAAGAAACACTAGCTTCTAACTTTCTTAAATCAATATCAAGTTCTCCAATTTCCTCTCCAAAAGATATTTCTTTGTGATAGCATTTCAACAAAAAGCTGCTGCCTCTTCCTTGAAGAATGTAAATAGCTCTTCGATGCTCATAACTGTACGATCTGCTTGCTTGTCTCTATCTCTTCGGCTCACCGTTCCGTTATTGGCTTCTTTCTTGCCAACAACCAGCATATATAGTTATATTGTGCCAACTGAGCTTCTCGAATCTTTTTATTGATCTTTCTATCTGCGATGTCCACATCAACATAGTATCCAGCTTTGTGAGTCTAATCTTGCAATTTTAGGGCATATGCATGGCATACAGTTTCTTGTCTTGGACTGAGCCAGGAGAGCCATTTTCCTTTGTAGTGTTCCAAGAGTATTGTGAGCATATGTTCAACAGATCTAAGGATAACCTTATGCATAGACGACAAAATGTCGCATCTACCAGTAACTAGAAGCCATCAGTGCCAACAACTAAAAGCTAAGAAGAAATCTAGAGTCAAGACCGATCATCACGTGAATCACGTGACAACAGCTAAAGTCACGAGATAATAACTCTAATTATACAAACAAGATAACAATTATCTAGACTTTAAAGATATAAGCTGAGAAGTAAAACGTCTGAGATAGAGAGCTAATTAGATATCAAAGACTTGGACTCTGGAGATGGAAGCAATAAAGTTATATGCAGCTGACAAGATGAGCACATGAAGAAGATGAAATATGCAAGAGTACGGATCAAACGTCTCCAGGAAGAGGCACGAAATGTAAAGTGATTTGCCGGGTCCCAGTGGATACGTGAAATGTAATTGGTCCTCATTGATCACACAATAAACATATGGATCATATCTTGCATGTATAATCAGTGAGGCTTATTTTGTAAACGGAATACATTCTCACCAAAACTTAATATTTAAATTATTTCTTCTAATTGTTATCTTCTATTCTACTCTTCTTATTCATCTCCATTAAAAAATTTCGTAACCCTAAATCTAGATTCTAGATTCTAAATCTAGGTACAATATAATGAATTATCTGAGCAATTTATATCTAAACCGTAACGTAAACTTTGTGAAGGTACGAATTCTGATTAGCAAATAATCACACCTTCATTGGCGCTAGAATATAATTTAAAATAATTTGTTTCTAATTTAATTTTCAGTCACTTAACATTGTATTATGAAATAATTTGTTTCTAAATTCTACCTTATAAAATCACTGTGAACCTATGCGAATCCAATTTTTATTTGCTTCTAGTTAAATGGCACAAATTAGCACATTTTTTGTGGTTTCAAACTATATAAGAAAATGAAATCGAATGGCATTTTTTATTTGAAAGACTGAAAAATTGTAAAAGGTTTCAACCAGCTGGTTATATCTTCGGAAAATGGGTCTATTGCCCAAGATTCGCTAATTTATGGTTCTAGTGGATTTGTAAAAATTAGGGATGAGTGAAATGGACACAAAGAAATATAGATAATTATATCCCTAACCTTTATATTTATTTCTTTTTTATCCTTTCTCTCTCCAATTTAAAAATAAATCACAAAAACACTCATAACTTTCAAAATATATATCCGATTTTAATAAAACTTATATTTTTGGAAATGATTTTAAATTATCTTCAAAACAAGATCCATTGTTGATAGTAAATTCGAAAGTTTTTTTTTCCGAAAGAAAATAGCTAGGATGAAACTGGTTGCATCCTGAATTAAAATAAAATGAAAAAATTTATTCAAAAAATAGCTTGGATGAAACTGGATGCATCCTGTTTTAAACTAAGAAAATAAAAATATACGAATAATAGCTAGGATGAAACTGGTTGCCTTCTGGTTTTAAATAAAATTGAAAAAGAATATTCGAATAATAGCTAGGATGAAACTGGTTGCATTCTGGTTTAAAATAAAATTGAAAAAAAATATTCAAAAATAGCAAGATGAATCCGGTTGCATCCTAACTTGAATTTGTTTTCATCCATGTTTATACTAGTATGAAACTAGTATCATTATGCTCAAAACACTCTGAAAAGATTGGTACATGGCTCAAAAGTGCTTGAGAAGAAGAAAATAAGGTAAAAATAATAAAACAGGAAATCTGCAACGTTTTTTTGGTGTTACAAATTAAATGTTACAATAAAGCTGAAGATAAACGTTGCAAAGCTGAAAATAAACGTTGTTGATTGGTTGAGGAAACCGTTGCAGCTGAAAATAAACATTGCAAAACTGAAGAACAACGTTGCTGATTGGTTGAAGAAACCGTTGCAGCTGAAGATAAACGTTGCAAAGCTGAAGAGCAACGTTGCTGATGGGTTGAAGAAACCGTTGCCTTTTTTCTGTTCTTCCCGTGTTCTTCATCAGCAACAGCAAAAAAAATTCGGAATTGATTTTTTTTCGCTCTTTGTAGCTTCCTGAGCTCGACCCAACCTTCTTAGCCTCTTTTGTGACTCAACCAAACCTTTTTATACACCACATGAGCAAGAAATTCTCATTCGATTCAAATTTTCCTAAGCTAGAAGTTTCACATATGAAGCCATGAAAAAATTACACAGTCGATTCCTCATTTAATGCCCTTTTTCCTTTTAAGCCATGAAGTTTCATTATCCAGAGATATTAATCAAATCATTAACACTAAAACAGTTTTTATTGAGAATCCCCTGTCATATTCATTCTCTAACTGATCAATCAGTTACATTAAGGCTCTTCACTTTAATGGCCTCTGGTACATTGTTCTCTAAGGCTGTCAAGTGCCGGTAACCCGTAGAGAATGAAGAATAACGATGATACCTTTGAGAAAATATATAAATAAATCTTAGAGAGGGTATTTTATTCAACTAATAAATAAATATTTGGGTGTAATATCCATTTATGATATTAGAAGAGTATCTTATAGATACTTGGGTATTAGAACAATATCTTAGTTTAGTTGCCTTATAGACCCATAAAAATGGATCTATGGGTTAATTTGACCCTTACACAAATTCTTCATCGTCAACATTCACCTAGTCGTCCTGCTGGTTTACTATGTTATGCACAGAATAGTGAACGAATTTATGTATTTACAATTTGTACGACAATTATGTTAATAATAGCATTGTGTTAATGTAATATTGATTTGGTCTATTGCAATGGTAATATTAAAGTTGAAAAAGAAACGGACTCAAGAGGGAAAATATTTCAGGTCCATGCTAGAAGCTTAAGCCCGGGTTAGTTCCCTCATAGGTCTTTTCCTGTGTGGAAATCGTCACGTCAAGCAAAACAAAGAAGACGCTAGTATCGAATAATATTTAGTTATCACCAAATGCGAGACTAGTCATTAGGTATTGGAGCTGCATCAACGGATGGTAACATTGAGGCATGAACTTGTGATAAACAAATCTTCCAAAGGGGTAACTAATGATGTTTTTTTTTTACTTAGCGAGCACAGTGAAGAAGGGTTGGAAGCAGAGGCATGTGTCAGAGACAAAAATATTCTAATTTCAAAAGAGGATGTTGATAGGCCGAAACATGAACCGTATGGAACCAAATCTTGTTTCAAACAATTTATCGGTCTTCCTGCGGGTCTGCCTACTAGGCCGCATTTTTGAAGGAAACTACTTTATGCACATTTTGGGCTACTACCACTATTTCGTAAGGCTAACCATTATGGTGTTTAAATTTAAGATTCACAAGTGAAAAACCGTCATCTAATCATATGATTCAAGCTAGCATTCAAGCAATTGCTTGAACGTGATCTTGAATCAACTCTGGTGCGTCTAACGGTTTGGCGGATCAGATTTTACTTTTGTGGTAAATGATCGGGCGCAAAAAAGAATATTCCGTAATAATATTCTTATTTGCGCCTTATCATTTGTTGCACCAGAAAAAAACTTCTTTGACCTTTTTATTCCTATACTTCCCTTACACTCCTCTACAAAGTTTGTTATCTTTGTCATATTTTCTCACACTCTTTTACACCAATACTCCGGGGTTATTATTTATAGTAAAACTGATTTAAATTTTTGGCATTAATTAATTGATATTAACTAGTAATTATTGGAAAGAAATTAATTTTTTTTAAATTGATAACTTAGATTACATTTTCCCATTTCGATATTGTGTTCATGACACTTTTTAAGATAAAATTTACTAATGAGTTTGAACTAAAGGAATTACAGTGGTTTTTTAAACTTCAAACTTATTTTCTCCCAAGTGGTTGCAGAGGTTGTAGCTGAACCTTCATTTTCTTTCTTTTTTTCCTCGAGTATTTTGGAAAACTTCATTGTTTTTTTGCAGTAGCAACAAACAAGAACTCCGTTATCACAATATTTACTGTCACCTTGGTGCATAATTTCTATTATTCCAATATAACCTCTAACACGACAATTTGACCCAACCCATGGAAAATCTCTGGATCAGTGATCTTTTTTACCACAGGAGAGAAATTAGTTGGAAATGGAACAGATGAACCCGCAGTAAGGTTGGTGTCTTCAATTAGTAAATCTATTCATTCAAATGCTCCACAATCTGGTTTTTGACATTTGACGAACAACCTCCCTACATTGTTCTTTCTATCCAACTCAAATATCTTGCGCCCGCTGATAAGTGCATAAAATACATTATTTGAATATCAATTTCTTATGCTTTTCTTAGTTATTTCTCTTGTATTTTGTGTATATTACGTTTGTTTTAAGTTTTACAGGTACTTTGGAGTCACATGAAGCAAAAGATAAGAATTGGGAGCCTATGACATTGTTCGAAGTCAATTGATGTTAATGGGCGCAAAGCTAGCAAGTGCATAAGTCTATGATGCATCAAATCTGAAAATTACTAGGGGGCATCCAGATTTACAAAGGAATCCAGATCATTACTAGGGGCGAGCAGGTGGTAATTGAAAAATAAATATTGAAGCACACTTGTTTGTTAAGTGGCACTTCCCTCCTTATAGCACAAAAGATAGAGATTTGGGTCTGAATTAAGATTCAAGAGAAACAACTGAGAAGCTGTTGTTGCTGCAACGAGAGAATAAGGAGAAGAAATTCATGGAAAATCAGGTAAAGAGGAGACTGTCGTGAGATGAATTCAGGGTTGGAGATGGAGCTGAGTTGTCCAAGAAAACAGAGTGAACATTGAGTCTCGCTGTTAGAGTGAGTGGTTAGAGTTCTGATGGTTGTCTGAATTGTTGCTCTCCATTAGGGTGATATAATGAGAAGAAATTAGAGTTGTGATAATGGGTTTGTTTAGCTGAGAGAGATGGTTTATGGGTTTGTTTGGCTGAGAGAGATGGTTTATGGGTTTGATGGCCAAAGAATAGAGACCGAGATTTGCTGTTGCTTGGTTTCTAATTCAGGTGAAGGTATGGAATGAATCTGTGGTGATTAAGTGCTGGAAAAGAAGACAGTGAGATGAGAAGAATGAGTTCTTTTCATGGAGAAAGGTAGAAGAGAAGATATAGGTACTGATGTTCGAATTGAATGGGGTTTCTAAGTTTGAATTCAGAAAAGACTAGGCAGTGAATTAAGCAAGGGTTTCATGGTGGAAACATAAGAGCAACAAAGACCTTGTTGCTGGCGTGATTAGTAGTTGGCAGCGAGATTAGAAAAGAAGAAAAAAATGATTGAGTCTGGTGATTAAAAGATAGAGAAGCAAGGATTTGGACAGAGTTTTGCCGTGAACTAATTGTGATGTGGGTTTGTGGAAGTGAGAATGGCCATGAACTGTGCTGCAACTATGGCTGTGAGATGAAGTGTGAAGTGATGCTTATGAATGTGATATGTGAATGAATAAATGATTGTTTGAATGGTTATGAATGGGTTTTGCAGGGAAGGAGAAGGCATGATTGAAACTACAACAAAGATGTTGCCTGAATTCACTGTAGAGACACACTCAAAGTGCTTGCTAAAACGCCAGAGATTGTGAACTGTGAACTGAAATTGGAAGTTGCCTTTCAGTTTCACAAGACTGACATGCCTAACAATTTGTTGGGCTTGTTATATTCGTGGGTTGTCTCTAAAATACTGACTTGGACAAAGGGGTGTTTTGGGTTAGAGTTTTGGGGCTTGAACTATTTTTGGAATCGGAAAGTTAGGTTATAATAGAAAAGAGAGTTATATTCTAAGAAGGATTCTACAACGGAAAAACTATAAAAGAACAACTTTAATAAGAGGGAGATATATCTAGGTTTTTACCTAGTTTTCTTCTCATCTTTTCTACTTCTTTTTGTAGGTTTGCGTGGGGAAGATTTCTCATACCTAGGGTTTGCAATTTATATCTTCAATTTAATTTTGTGAACTCCAATAATTTATGAGTAGTTAATTTTGTTGTTGGTTAGGGATTAGTTGAATTTTACAATACATGATTCTTTGAATTAATAATTAGTTTTGTCTCAATTTTATCGTTTATGATTCACTACAAATATCGCAATGTATGATTTGAACTCACATTCATATCTATAGATAATTTAGGGTTTATTATACGCAAAAGTGATATTCCTTGAATACAAGTAGCATAAATATGGTTATTGCTTGTAGTGATATATCCTAGTAATCATATGTGAATCGTGACCTTTGTTAAATTGAATTAATGCGCTTTCCACGTTCAATTGCATTGATTAACCTAATTTCATGAATCTTAATGCTTCTCGGGAATTAAAATTGATTAGTGCTTTTTACACGTTAGGTTGTTCTCTTGGTAGAATCCATATTCGCATCTTTTTAATGTGTTTGTTGATGACTTAAGGAAATTTGCGGGATATTCTTGCGATCAAGGTATTCTACGGTTTTTGATAAAACGAGATTAAATATTAATTCTAATTATTAGTACAAGAACATGTTTTGTGAATGAAAACGAAACCTTAGCTAATATTCTCAACTTATTGATTATTTTCTATAATTTCTTAGCTTTCTTAATTAGTTTAATTTACTTTTATTGAATATGAAAATCCATTCCGTTTACATAAGTTTTTGAAACATATAACAACCAAGACCTCCTCATGGGAACGATCATTTCTTACCCTTGCTTCATAATAAATCATAAGTAGCGAGAAAGTAATAAATAGTTTTGACGTGCAGACGACCACGTCGCCCGCCGTTGCAATTTAGTCTTGAACATTGAGAGTACATAAATGGACAAAGGACGCTCCTATGGTTTCCAGATTGGCATGTGTCGTATTTTATGATCTTGGAACACTGAAACAACAAAAGAAAAAAAACTTAGAAAGGAAATATCATCAAAAAAATAAATCTTGGTAGGTAATCAAAAGAAAGAGGAGGAAACTTAGAACATTCCATTGTGCTTATATTTTTTTTATTTTGAAAAATGATGTCGAATTGTGTTGTTTTATAGTGCAAAACATAGCCGTCGGGGGTTATATTAAATTAGAAAAATAAACTCTAACCAACGACTACTTTTTTTTGAAAAATAGCCGTTGTGGGTTTTGTTAAATTTTGTTTACACTCCTCTCACATTAACTATTTGAACTAAATTTAATATGCACGGGTGAACTAATTAATTTAAAAAAAAAAACATAAGTTACACAACGACTTTCAATCATTAAAATTCCAACATAGGGTTACAATATTTTTTTCTTTCAAAATCAACTAATTAAAACATGAAATGAAATTTATTTCTAGAAAATAACATTCAAATAACTTAAAATTAAAAACTAGAAATAACTTAAACATAATGAACTAAAACTAGAAATAACATTCAAATTACTTAAACTTAAGACATATTTTGTTGGTAATTTATGGAAGTGGGGACTTCCAATAACGAATCAAAATCTCATTCTTCATTCCTTTGATAACCGGTTGTTCCCATTTAGGCAACGTATTCAAATCAATTGCTAGTATCTTCAAGTCGGTTTCTCATTGTTGGTTTCTGGATAAACGGGCATTGTTGTCACTCAACTTCTTAAGCTTTTCGGAATCTTCATCAAACTTGGTCATCCTTAGTTGACTTTTTTCTTTAAGAAATTGTAACACCTCCTTCAATCCTTCATTTCTTGTTCTATCCTCGCGTGCCAACCGTTTACACCTATCTCTACCTAGACCCTTCTCGTCTTCATTGACAAAAAATGGTCTTCTTCGTGATCCAGTAGAACTAAAACTAGGAGTTGATGGTGAACCTTCGTTTCTAGTAATATTATCATCATCACCCTCTAGATTAATGTTGGTTTGAGATGCTTGACTTTTTTCAATTGGTGGTTCTTGATCAATAATATCTGGATTGGAATCTGGATGACACGTCTTCAAAATTTGGAAAACTCTGTCATGTCTCCAAGTCTTTCCATCCACTGGGTCTTTTTCTTACATATTTTTACCTTCACGGTACTGAAAAAAAAACAACAAATATTGTTAATGCTAGGTGGTAGTGACAATTAAAGCAAATTTTTTTTGCTACTACTTACATAATCTGGTTCTCCGAAACCACTACGCTTTTTCTGAAAATAAGCCCGTACACAAGATGCATATTTCGTAACTTTTTTTTTTCAACGTGGTAACTCTTTGTTGCAATGCCTTTGTAGTTCGGTTGGTATTACCCTTCCATGTTGCTAAGTACTCGGCTCTAATTCGGGTCCATAACTCTTTTGATTGTTGATCTTTACCTACAATAGCAGCTGAAGTAATCGCTACAAAAGCATTAATTAGAGCTACATCTTCATCTCTATTAAAAACTTCCCTCATGTTTTCCAAAAGCAAACATAATTTTTATTAACTAAAAAGGTAGAAGAGATTGGTGAGTTTGTTGAATGAAACTAGTCCAGATTTATAGAATTTTCAAAAAATATAATTGTTGGGTTTTTAAACGGCTGGAAGATATCATCCGCAAGATGGAGAGAGACGTTGAAGATCCTTTGGTGATCCAACGACTCAACTCTGGTGTGCCCAATGGTTTGTGATGCGTGTCGCAAGTGCAACAAATTACTTAAGATATTTCCCACTAATTAACTAGTAATACACCGGTAGTAAGGATCGTTCCACAGAGATGTGTAATTGAGATGTTATTTAGACTAGCAACTAAGAATAAAAGTAAACAACTAAGGTGGATTGGTTTGATTAAAGAAAATTAAAAAGAATAATAAGAAGAAAGAGATAATTAGGGAGTCCTTCGCCATTACCAAACGTTGGCTCAAGTAGTATACTTATCTATGTTTCGTTAGAATCATTCATCACCAACCGTAGAAGAGAAGCTAGATGTATGTTATCCCCAAAACTCCTTTTATCACTGGATACAGAAGTTCCCGACTACCAAATTCTATTCATCCGAACCACCAAGTAGTAGATCACTCAAGGTGTAACCCAATTGAATGCTTTAAGTTTTTTGAATTTAGGTTGATCCCAGTAGTTAAACTCTTAGATCAAGGTCCACTTGTTGGTGTTCTCTTCAATCAAAATTGCTACACAGAATCCCTCTGCAAGGTCTTGTGATTTATACTTATGTATAATTCGATGAACGATTACTTATCTCATAAATTACTACTAGCAATAGAATGATCAATAGATTAATCTAGCGTGCACTCCAAACAATCTAAGAAATCAATCATAAACCCTACATATAGTAAAAACAAACGATGATTATAATAACTTCAAACAAACTTGTTTAACTAATAAAGCTTCACGCTTAGAACATTGAATTCATCCTTAATAAATAAAAGGTTTAGCTACTCATATTACAGAGAAAAACAAGATGAAGAATAATGGTAGTTTCTAACACTCCGTTTTTTCCCCTCAAATCCTTGTATATAAACTCAACATTCAACACTAGCTTCTCACCCCAAACTTGTGAAGTTTCATTCTTTCTTCTTTACCACAATTAGTATAATGCTTGTATTGTTATTTACGGAAGACATCGACCTTGTCAGAAGTTATATCAAGGTCATTGATCGTGAAACAATAACTGGTAATCAAATGGAGCCTCGGAAATATGGAATTTAATTCTAAACGAGTTTGTTACTATTAATGGTAATGCTAATGAAAGAGGTGCTAAACATCTCATGTATCGCTTATCGAATATTAAGAGATATTGTCGTATTCTCAGAGAATGTTTAGTAGTTTCCAATGGTAATTGGGAAATGGCAAAGGCTGCATACAAAGATGATCTTGGATATTCATTTATTCATTGTTGTACAAAAGAGTTATTACATACTTGAATCTAGTAGTTAAGTTTAAATTTCAATGTGAATGTAGGAGAGTTATTTAAATTTCTACATTAATGTAGTAGTTAAGTTTAAAATTTCATGTCAACGTAGAAAAGTTATTTAAATTTCTAAATTAATGTAGTAGTTAAGTTTAAATCATAATGTCAATGTAGGAGAGTTATTTAAATTTCTAAATTAATATAGTGGTTAAGTTTAAATCATATGTTATCATAAATATATGATAATGGTTTTGCTAGTACTATCATATGCTAACATTTGTGTGAAGCTGTTATTAGATTTACATATTGTTATCTGGGCGGATCCTCAAATTTTCAGATTGTTGGTTTACGGGTAAACCCTCACGAGACTATAACTCGTCCACTAGGGACACCTAGGGGTTTAAAGGCTTGTTGCACATGCCAACTGTAACCGTATCCTCGACAAAATGGAGTTGTTTTATTTTAGTTTGGTTTATTTTAGATAGTAGTTTTCTCTAGGACTAGCAAAAGCTAAGTGTGTGGGAATTTGATAGGTGCATAATTCACATGTTTTTAGTATCAAATCCATGCTTGTTTTAGCTATAATTATTGCATGTTACTTGTTATTACGTTTGTTTTCTATCTTATGTTTTATATTATGTGAATCATCCCAATAAGAGTGAAAGTGGCTACGAAAGATCTAAAAAGTGAAGTACTCCAAGTATTCAATCATTCCAAGGAAAAATAAGAAGAAAGGAGTTCATTACGACATGAAATGACTAAGAAAATTGAGTTCTACAAGTGAAAAAAGGGTCAAAGATAAATTATAGTCATTCAAATCCAGGATTTCTTAATACCATTTTGAAGAGAACGAGAATACGAAGTGAACGTGAAAATAATAAGGTCGTTCCGAGTTCGTACCAAGAAGTTATGGACAAAACAGTCGAAACGATAAAAAGGTCACCTACAACTCAACAGTCGGCATTCCTCATAAGCGACACACCAATGCCGACATCGATACAAAAAAAGGAAGAGAATTACACCAACAGTCAACATTTCTCATAAGCATCACACCTATGTTGACTGTATGAATTTTTGTGGCAGAGAATTAGACCAACAGTCGGTATTGCTCATAAACAACACATATATGCCGACTGTAGAAAGTTTTGAGGCAGAAAGTTGGACCAACACTCGGCATTACTTGTGGGGAATCACCTATGCTGATTGTGGAAAGTCCAAGGGTCCATTTTGACGTGTTTTTGACTTCTAAAAGGATGAAACCTGGTCCCGAAAGGATTCTAAGCCCTAGTTATCATGAAGTACTATAAAACGAGACTCCAAGACATTAACAAGACATCTTTTTACAATCATTACATATTCTACACCTTGGAAGGAATATCTAGAACCTCATACCTCTCATACTACAACTCACATCTTAAACCTAGGGTTTACACCTTTTGGGGAAAACCATTCTTCTTTGTATTATGAGTAGCTAATTATTTTGTTGATTAAGGATGAATTCAATATTCTACACGTAAAACTTTATTAGTAATACAAGTTTATTTGGAGTTTTAATCATTATCGTTTGTTTTTGTTATATCTAAGTTTATGATTGGTTTCTAGATTGTTCAAGTGTACAATTGGATTTATCTATTGATCAATTTAATGCTAGTACTGAGTTATGAGATAAGTAATCGTCCATTGACTCGTACACAAGTAGAAATCACGAGACCTTACAGAGGGATTCTGTGGAGCAATTGCGAATGAAGATAACACCAGCAGGTGGACCTTGATCTAAGAGTTTAACTATTGGGATCAACCTAAATTCACAAATCCTAAAGCGTTCGATTGGGTTACACCTTGAGTGATCTACTACTTGGTGGTTCAGACGAATAAAATATGGTAGTCGAGAACTTCTGTATCCAGTGATAAAAGGAGTTTTTGGGATAACACTGATCTAGATGTTATTCTACGGTTGGTGAGAATTATTCTGACGAAAGATAGATAAGTATACTGGTTCAGTCAATATTTGGTAACAGCGAAGGACTTCCTAATCAACTTTCTTATTTCTGTTTATTATCTTTTTAGTAAATTTACAATCAACCCTCATTTTTAGTATTTATTCTAGTTTTTCTAATCTAAATAACCTATCAATTACACAGCTATCTGTGGGAACGAACCTTACCATCGCTATATTACTAGTTAATTAATAAAAAATATATTGAGTAATTTGTTGCACTTACGACACGCATCACACCGCCCCACTACAATCTCCACAATCATCACTTCTCCACCTCTCCCTAACTTCCACGACTTATGAGAAATCAGTGTGTCTTCTTCGAACTATAAATAGATAGTTCCCATCCATTCAAGAACAAGACAATTAGTCAGGATAAACTAAACATACAGAAATAGCAATCCATCTCAGAGATAATTCTTTTTCTACCTATCACACTGATCTTTTCTCAACCTACTCTTTCTTCCCTCCCCTAAAACCTACCCAATCTTCTCCACCTTTGTGATCAAATTAGGACGTAAACGGCCATTTCTTGATTTACCGTACATTTGTTTTTACCCTAAAACAATTGGCGACCACAACGGGAGATCAACCTCTCAATTAAAAAATCAAATTTTCAGTTATTCAAGTTGGTGGATCTTAGGCCTGGAGCAGTGTTAGTACCTAAAAATTACTTCGAGGAAAAATAATGTATTGTTGAAGTACATTCTTTAGATTTAGAAATCAAAATCATACAGGACAAGCCTAAACCACGATAGTAACCGTTTCGTCCTGCTTCGGTCACAAGGAGAGAAAATAGGTTGATCTTAGGGGAGGGAAGCAAAGAAAGTTGAAGGAAATAAGTGTAATGAAATATGTGTAGAAGTGATGAACTATTGGAGAAAATAACAGAGCTTATGAGAATGGTAAGCTTGTTCTGTTTCTGAAATGGGCTAAGTAGCCTACTTATAATAGTTGGTAGCACACACTTCTCCTTGTAAATTAGTGGAGCTAGTGAAGAAATGGAGAGGTGGAAGTCGTGGGGATAATGGTATAACCGCCTTGGGATCTTCGGGAAACCATTACTCCATTACTCCATTAACTGTTTCAGCCTTACCACTACTTTGTAACTTTCTTATCATGGTGTGTTGCCACGCTGCATGTGTTGTAACCACTAGAACAAAACCCCATGACGAATCCTCCCATATAATTGTTTTGATTTCTTGTAAAATTTATTGGAGTCATGGACTCAAAACACTTGAGCAATTTGTGAGTTTGTCATAAGATAATGGTCAGTATTGTTGCTAGTTAGCATGGGGTAAAGGCTAGCAAGGCGTCAAGGCTAGCGCTGGTGTTAGCGCTAGCGCTAGCACTGCTGGGCCCTGTTTAGAACGTGACCATGCTGCCAGTGCTGCCGCTAGCACTACCAGGGCCTGTTTGGCGCGTGGGCATGTTAGCTTTGTTTTTTTTTTTGATTTTTGGCCTTTGGCACATGCATATGCTATTCATTTGTGTTGGGAATGCAGCTAGGACTTGCTAAGGCTGGCACTTGATAGTACCATGGTTATTGCCTATGTGCCGCTAGCTTTGGCATTCATTAATGTCGTGGCCATATTTATGGCCTGTTTAGGGTTTCTCAATTGTATGAGATTTAATGTTAGCTTTTATGCTTAACTTTTATGCAGTGCATATAGAACATTTTCAAGAGTATCAGTCGTGGAAGTTTGTAAATTGAGATAATACTTGATGCGACTCTGCAATTAGATGGTATGCATCTAATTAGCGTTTTTATACAGATATGGCATAGCCTTTATTCTGAATGTTCGTAATTTTATATAATCAACATATTCTGATTAATACAAATAGTTTATATGGATGCACATGAAATAACGAGGGTTTAGGTAGGTAAACCCTGAAATTTTGAAAGTGCATAAATATATAAAGAGTTACAGAGCTATTGTATCCATGAGATGAATATGCATTTTTAATTCTCTTGCGGAATATAAAATAGAAATACTTATCCATAACTCTGATATCAGGTCAGAAATTTATACATATTTATTTCATTCTTCTGCAACTGAGCAGAGGCAATATTATAATTTTCTCCCTTGTCAAAAACTCACCATCAACATTAAGTCCCTTGCTTAGTGCGGAACAGTAATGTTTCGTGGTAAGCACTAGAAGGTGATTTTTTACTGACATAAGAAAAATAAATCAACAAGCTTAGTTGTCGATATTACCATGAATTTTGATTTGGTGACGCTCCATTGATGTCGAACAATTGTTGAAGGGGCAGTGGTTGATGTACCAGTGCTTGCAAGTGATAGAGCATCGTATGGAGAGTGTAAGCTAGTGAGGCGTGGTTGATTTGTATGATGGAGAGATCAAAGTTAACCTGTGTGCGGCACGAGACCATGGCTTAAAAAAGGAAACCCTTGTTTGACTTGGATTTGAAAACCAATTACTATAAAAGGAAGTAAACCCTTATTTTCATTTTCTTCTTATCACCAAAGATCAGAGCTCCCCTTCTTTTTCCTTTTTTTTTCTCCGAAAGCAACAACAAAAACTCACCATCAACAAGAGGAAACAAGAAAGGTAAAGGTAAGAAGAAGGTGGTGGAAGATCTTAGAACTCCGACCCCTCACCACGGTAAACACCTAGGGGAAAGTAAACATGGAAGTAAAGCTATAAATAGGTCGGGGTCGTTATCGGGATTTGTAATCCGTGAAGTGAACCAAGAGGTAGAACATGAAGTTGATGAAGAGCAAGAGGAAAAGCAAGAGGAATAACCAAAATCAAATCTTTCTCTTGTTGTTTTTAAAGAAAAGAAGACGGCTAAGAAACCTTGTGCTAGTTATGCATATATTCCTGATAAAAAGTTGTGTTTAACTGCTACTAACCAACTCATGGTACGCCAACAGATGGAAGCAAAGTGTTGTTCGGTTACAAACACTGATGGGCTTCCAAAATCTACTCGACAAAGGTATTAAATCTTAATTATATGTTATCTTAGTAATGATTTTTGTTTGTTAGTTATCCAGCCAATGATTATGTTAATGTTAATTTTAATTTTATAGGATCATAACAATACGACTAGACTATTGAGACGCCAGAAGGCGGTTTCATGGGATATAAAAGATGAGCGTGAAAAAGTGGTGGAGAAATTCAAATCATGTGTTATGTGGTTTGCTATCCATTATGCACAGCTGAGTTTGACAGTGTCACCGTCTTAGCATTTGCCGAGAGGTTCTACCCAAAGGCGAATACTTTGCATCTCCCATTTGGCGAGATGTGTATGAATCCTGATGACATGCGCAGGATCACGGGTCTTATAGTGTATGGGAAATGTTTGCAAAAGGCTATAAAGCTAAGATGAGTTTCGAATATCTAGAAGTTTTAGCACATAAGACGCTAGGGTGGAGCCGAAGTAAGACCAAGATGGAGTTCAGACGTTTTGTTAAAGAGCTTGAACCTTGTATGGAGTTAATGAAGATCGATAACCAGGGTCGTACGTTCAAGAAGTTGAGGAACTTCAAGTTGGTTGTTTTAAGAGGGACTTTGGAGGGACAAGAAAGAAAATGGAGAGTGGAGAGTTAGTGATGGAGAGTTGGTTTCCAAAAAAGAAGTTCGGTTATTAAATCCTATTATCGAGCTAGCTGAACTTTCTATTTGATAAAAATTTTCGATATTTTGAAAGTTCGGTTAAGAATCATATTGTTCAGTCGATAAATATTCAAATCTATGAAAAACAGAGATGGTTGGTGTAAAGTACCAATTATAAGCTTAACCGAACTTCTTTTTTGGTTTTAGACATATAAATTCGGTTATTAAATCCTATTATCGAGATATCTGAATTTTCTACTTGATAGAATTCTTTGATATTTTGAAAGTTCGATTAGGAATCACAATGTTCGGTCGAAAAAATTCAAATCTATGAAAAACAGAGAAAGATTCGGTTTGAAAGTATATTAAAGTCCTAACCGAACAAAAAGATCAGCTAGGTCAACCACTTCCAACTTAACCGATCATCTCAGTTCGGCTACTACCATTAGTACTACTACCACCTAAGTTCGTCATTACCAATAGTTTTAACTAATAGTTCGGCTATTACCATGAACTCAAAGTTTCAGATACCCGTGTTCTTCATTGTCCTAGCCGAACTTATATCGAGCTTGCCGACGCCAAGCTATAAAATTCTATATTTTCACCAAATTTAAGCCAATTCAAGCAACAAAAATACATTAACAAGTATACCCGGGTATCCCAAACATTAGAATCTTCATCTTCTTTGTTGTGGTCTCGGTAATCTCGAGAAAACCCTAATTTTTGGGTTGAGATTGGGTTTGGGGAAGAACACATTCACCATCTAACATATCATCAATTACCGGATTATTGGGAAGATTGAAGAATAATTTGTTTCTTCTATGATTTAAAGGTTCAAATTCCTCCTAGTTTTCACTAGAGTAATTTATTTTAAATTTAACAACCACCAAACCTAGGTTTTATTTTTTTAAAAAACTATTCTTCTCCTTTTACTTCTCTCTCTATATAATTCAAGTTCTCTAACACAACAATATTTTATCTCATCTAAGACTAACAATCAACTATGTTAACTAACTATAATCATTACCTTTTAATTAAGTAAGGGTATTTTTTTTATTTGTAAAATTATATGGATAGGGGGAGCTAGGAATTACTTCCTAATGACCTTAGCAAAATTGGGTGGATTGTCCCCTCAAATTCTGAGGGGTCCCCAAAAAATCGTTCCTTATAAACGGTTGTAAGGCCTTTAATAAGTTGTGCCATGCGTAGTTCATATCTATCTATTTGTTATTTGTACAAACTGTAAAAGGTGTCCCTCTATTTATACCTTAACTTACACCTTGTTTGTTTAGATATGACTAGGAAACTGATTTGGTCCGAGTTAGATTTTTTTTTCTCCTTATTTTCCTGATGTTGGGCTTGAGGTTGTTTTTTCATTTTTCTGATGTTGGACTTAAGGTTTGATTCGTCTCATGCATCCGATTTGAAGATATTTGAGTCAGGTTCAATTTTGTACCTGACTCGTTGGGCATATATTTGACTGGATTCTGGAAAATTCTATAACACTAATATTACTTAAGGATATTTGAGTCAAGTGTAATAAGTCATATTCATATATATTGAGCCAGATTTTGAGGAGTTAATCGAGCTAGAAAAAAAAAACAAATTACCTATTAGAAAATCGTTGGCATTTAAAGTCTTACGATTTAATTATTTTTAATAGCTGTCGTGTGTGCACTTGTAGAGGTGAAAAGAAGCAACTCACAAGGTAAGTAGGTAACTGAATAATGGCTTGTTTGGGACTTACTCCAATTTTTAAGGCCTACCAAATTTTGTGCCTACCTAGATGAGGGGATAAAGGATGTCTAAAAATGATAAAACTACTAAATTACTTCCACTATTAATTCATAATACTAAAACCAAATATTTTAATCTATTTTTATTTCCATCAAAACACAAATCATATCCACTGAGCCCTTCTTCTCTTGTCTTTCTTTTTTTTTCAAACTAAAACATCGCCAATTATGGACGATTCAAAAACCGACTAATTGTTTTTTTTTTAATAACAATGATGGAAAAATGAGTAAAGCATCCTAACAGAAGTACTCAACCTATTGGAAGTGATCCAAGAATTGCGAAAGCGATTCGAAATATACCATCGAAGAAAAAAAACGGTTATGGAAGACGAAGAAACTCTTAACGCAATATAAGCAGAACAAATGGATCGAACAACTATTTTGCTATTAACCAACTCCTCATAATTAGGTTTTATCGACATGCATACAATCAAAAATGAAAAAATTTAAAATATAGGTTTTTGTGTTTAACCAGAATCGGTGGATGTTCATGTCCATATTGAATGATTCCTATATTAATCGGTCGATTTTCATGCCTACTTTGACAGATTGTTGTTGATGCTCTTCGTGGTTGAAGAACATCAAATAAGAATCGGTATATGTGAGCATTCACATCAACCGATTCTGGTTTGAAGGAAGTGTATATTTTTTCTATTGTTTTTTTTTTGGTACAACTGGTTGATGTGAATGTCCACATTGACCGATTATAAAATATGTGATTTCTTAACTTTTAATCCCATAAAATGGTTATATTGACCGATTTTACTAGAAAATTCCCAAATTTTCCGGAGGTTTTTTTAGATAAGAATCGGTTGATATGCACACATTTATCGATCAATTATGTAGTTTTTTAGGGTAAAACAAATGTACGGTAGAATTGTACTTTTATTAGGTTCGAGAGATCAAGCTCGAACAAAACGAGCCTAAACCAAGAAATGGCCGTTCACATCCTGCTTCAATCACAAAGGTGAAGAAGATTGGGTAGGTCTTAGGGGAGGGAAGCAAGATAAGGTTGAGAAAAGCTCATTGTGATAGGTAGTGTGTGAAGGATAAAGGATTATCTCTAAGATGGATTGCTATTTCTGTATGTTTAATTTCTCCTGACTGATTGTCTTGTTCTTGAATGAATGCGAACTATCTATTTATAGTTCGAAGGAGAAACACTGATTTCTCGTAAGTCGTGGAATTTAGGGAGAGGTGGAGAAGTGATGATTGCACAAATTGTAGTGGGGTGATGTATGGAAAGTAAGGAAGACCTGTCAGACCAGTTCATCCTCTCAACCTTCTTGTTCGTGGATGTCTTGCCACAACACACAATTGCCATAGACCGCCAGACCAATACCCCAATGAGAATCCTCTGATGTGTTGTATTTGATATCTTGTGGAAATAATGGAGATATAAGCCAGTATTATTTTGATTAATTCAAGTCAAGTCAAATGACCAACTAAGTCAAAAAGGCAAGTTGCACAACTCACTGGTTGATAATCAGACTGATTAGTGTCGATTCTGGGAAGTTCAGTGGTCATGTACTTTCTTAGGAGTAACATGGTACATTTAATGACTAAATATTAGCTCATAAGTGACTTAGCATAAGTCTGAGAGGCATTTGAGGCCAAATATTGTAAAGGGCTTCTTAAGATAGAAGACCTATTACATAAGATTCGGTTGTTAGTACCTAAAAATTGATTCTAGGAAAAACAATATACTGTAGAAGTACTTTATTTAGATTCAGAAATCAAAATCGTACAGGGCAAGCCTAAACCACGATAGTAGCCGTTCTGCCCTGCTTCTGTCACATAAAGAGAAAGTTGAAGGAATTTTATGTGTTGAATTGTGTGTAGAGTTGCATAAATTTGAACCATGTGAATCGCGTGAAAGGAGGATACTCCAAATTCGGGGGTCAAAGAGTTTCATAAAACGTTCTTGATGGAGTGAGTGAAAGATCCCATTGAATCGAATTTGGTCCATGAATCTAAGAAATAGTGAGAATTCTTGAGAAAATAATAGAGCTTGAGAGATTCGTAAGCTTGTTAATCTTCTGAAATGGGCTAAGTAGCCTATTTATAGTAGTAAAGACTACACAGGTTTCCTTGTAAAGTAGTGAAGGTAGTGAAGAGATGGAGAAGTGGGAAGTCTTGGGGTTAACGGTTCAACTGCCTTGGAATCTTCGGGAAACCATTATTCTATTACTCCATTTAAGTGCTTCATCCTTACCTCTACTTTGTAACTTCCTTATCATGGGATGTTGCTACACCCATGTTGCTATAACCACCAGACCAAAACCCCTTGTTTAATCCCCCGATGTAAATTTTTTGGCTTAGCGTAAGAGTTAGTGGAGTCATGGACTCAAAATACATAATATAACCGTGAGTTTGTTGTAAGGTAATGAATTTATATCAAGCGAGCAAAGATTAGTTCTAGCAGAAGCATAGGTGCAAGCTTGAAAGGTGAGAATACACGCAAAGAAGAAAGGAAAAAGAAAACGCTAGAATTGGCGCTTTAGAGGAGTTAGTGTTGTTGGAAGCACTAGTGCTAGCGTTAGCTCTTTGGCCTAGTGCTGCCGGTAGCGCTAGGCGCTAGTACGCTGATGCTAGTGCTATCACTAGCACCAATGCTAGTCATTGATGCTACTACCATTAGCACTTCTAGCGCTTGTTTGGTCCGCGCTCTGTTAGCTTTTGGCTTTTTGGACTTTTGGCTTTTTCTTGGCCTTTTGGCACATGTGCATGTGTTATTCAAGTGGCTAGGGATTCACTAAGGCTAGCATTTTATAGTGCCATGGTTATTGCTTACGTATCACTAGCTTTGGCATTAATAATGTCGTATCTATATATATGGTCTGTTTAGAGTTTCTCAGCCGCATGAGATTTTAATGTTAGCATTATGTTTAACTTTTATTTAGTGCATACAGAACATATTCAAGAGATTCAGCCGTGGAAGTTTATAATCTTGAGATTATGCTTGATGCGACTCTGCAATTATATGATATGCATGTAAATTAGCAATTTTGTATACTCAACGTATTTTGATTGATACAAATAGTTTGCACATGAAACAACGAAGGTTTATCTAGGTAAAGCCCTGATATTTCGAAAGTGCGTAAATATATAAAAAGCTACAAAGCTATTGTAGATATGAGCTGAATATACATTCTTAATTCTCTTACAGAATATAAGATAACAATATGTATTCATAATTCTGATGCCGGGTCAGGAATTTATGTATATTTATTTCATGCTTCTGTAGCTAGGCGAAAAACAATATTACAATCTTCTCCCTTGTCAAAAATCCACCATCAACATTAAGTCCCTTGCTTAGCGCGGAAGACTAATGTTTCGTGGTAAGCAGTGGTATTGATGCTAGAGAATCTTCAAATAAATAGAATTCGTAATACTAGGAACAATTACTCATATTTTCCTACAATATTGCAATAAGCTCGTTACGTAGCACATGTCTGTTGGGAGGAGATTGTTTTATCGGTACCCGAGGCGCTAGTGATAGCAGCTACATGCGACTTTTTGGTAGAGCTAGGATGATCATCCATACAAGAAAAAAAGGTAGGGGAGTCATGGCTGTAAGCCTTGTTGCGCTGGAGGCGTTGATGGGTTGCATCTGCACGTGCCGAGCCGGTCACCTGGTGAAGCCTGTCACTTCCGTGCTGAGCTGGCTACTTGGTGAAGCTTGTCACCTCCTTCTTAGAAACGGTCGTTCTTAGAGCTTTGGTCAGCATTCATGCTCATATCCATTCTCCTCGTGATAAATTTCAGAAAATTCCACTTATTTGAATTTTAGAGTTTCCCAACTTTGTCTATTTAAACAAGAGGATGAATCTAACCCTTTTTTATTTCATTCTTCTCCAGAACTTTGAGTAGCATCACTCCATCACTGCAACATGTCTGACAACAATGGTATCTCAAACCAAGGCAGCTCATGTGTCAAGCGTACAACTTGGATTGCAAGTCCGGTGAGTTTCTCTTCTCCCCTAGCTTTCGTATTTGTATGATGATTATGGTGAAAGCCTGAAAATGATTTGATTGTTGTTTTTCCAAGGTTTCTCGGGTTAAGAAGGTACCATATAGACATATGAGCACTAGAAGCTTCAGGGGAATAGTAAACAACTTTTTCCCTCCCTTTTTTTTTTTGAAACCGACGATTTTTTTTCTCGTGAGTAAATACTCACACATATATATTTGCTTGGTTGCATCATGAGTTAGAGATTAGAAATGTAGGATTTAAGGAGAATGAAGAGCTCATACCAGTGAAGATCCGAACAGATGCTGAAGTTGGATTTAATAATTTTTTCTAATATCATGGCTTCCCTTGTAAATATTGACTCGAGTCTTCATGATTATCCCAATGTCGGGCTCCCTTTTGAGTTGGAAATGAAGTCAGCATCTCGGAAGTATGAAGCAGATGGAGGATTTTTTGTGCCAAAATATTATGTGGATATTTACACGAAAATATGGAAAAAGTATGGGAATATCGCTACAATAGAGCTGGTGAAGAGCCATACTCATATTCTCGTAATGGCCATCGCAGGACTCCTCCCCACTGAGATGGATAATGCGCTTTCGTGTACAGTTAATGACTTGAAAAACCAGGAACGGGATGAGATGTTGACTACCTTTTTCAACATAAATTGGTTACATCAGCACTTGGAGAGTGTGAGAGAGGCTCATACGACAGCTTTGACGGAAGGATAGCCTTAAAGGAAGAACCCTCTAAAATTGAAGAAATGGCTCGATATTTTTAAACTCGCTCAGAGAAGTATGATGAGATATTTGGAAAATTATATCATCCCGATTACCCTCTACTCAGAGAACTGTTTTAGGCCATAGGATAGGTAGCGAAACATTCTTGTTATTTTTTATTTATTTTATTTTTTTTTAGTTTGGGGGGGGGGGGGGGGGTTTGAATAGTTTGAATAAAGAGTGTTTCAGATGAATGTAGTGGGTCTTGAATAAAGAAAGTTCAAGTATATGTTCTGGGATTATATTGAACTTGTGAATGAAATGATGAAAGTGTTTTAGCATAATATACCTTGAGCTATTTATCATTAATGATTGTTCATACGGCTTCTCCATTCATATTAACCAGCTCGTCATATCCATTTAGCATGGCCTTGGAGATCACATAAGGCCCTCCCAATTTGGAGAAAACTTCGGAGCGGACATATCTTAGCGAATATGTTTAGAGGTTCTAAGTACCAGATCTCCTACCTGAAATACTCTTGGTTGTACTGCTTTGTCGTATGCCCTGGAAATCCTTTGTCGATAAGTCTCTGTATATTCTTCTGAAAGGTACAACTTCGACCCATTTGGTGAAGTACTCTCTGGCAGTGAGTATATACTCATGTTTCTTTGACGAGAACGGATTGATCTTTCCAATAATATCTAGTCCCCAGTTGTAGATAGGCTGATGCGTCGGGAAACCGACTTTGTTTTACCGCAAGCGCACAGTGTCGAAAGATGTAGACAAGAGCAAATACGGTTCGTTCCTACGAGGAGTTTGGATTAAAATATTTTTTTTAGGTTTTTTTTTATAAAGAATTAAATTATCTAGAGAACTAAAACTATTTAATAAAGTTGGAAAACAGTAAGAGAAAAACGTTAAGGTTCCGGGAATCCGTTGTAGATTAGGGTTTAATTGCGTTCGTCACAAAGGGTCTCGATTTTACTTATGTAAAATAGCAAATCTAGCTACTAATACACGGAAGATTTTTCGTTTAAGAATCGAAGAAAGAATTTTCAAAAAGAATTGTTTGTTCTCAACCTAAGGTAGAATTTCGAAGTACTAAGTATACGGGGCATAAAGAGTCAAAGAATATTTATAAAACAATTTCATACAAGGTTTCAACGAGTCCTTCTACTAATCAAACAATGAACTATACGTGGCATAGAACATGAAAAATCATCGAGACGATAAAACGTTGAGAGAGAGACAAATTAATGATATTTAGTTCATATAATTGAAAACCCTAGTTTTGAAACACAAAGAAAATCATCTCTACAAGTTCATCCTTTTACCCTAACAAGGAAATTAGCCCAACATGACTTTCTCAAAAGCCATGAAAATTAATTAAGAAAAGAAATTCAAACTAACCCTTGATCCCTGTTCGTGAAACTCTACTTCTGTCCGTGAAACTGTTTCGGTACGTCCAGCTCTTCTCTGGACGTGAAGTTGTGTCCGTGTCTGTATCCGGAGGTATATATAGCCAACCTTTATATAGCAGTCATTGTCCGCCTCTTATTCAGAGTTTTAAAGTGATTAGGATTCTCAATATGCCTTATCCCCACCGACCAAACAAACTTTCCTAAACTTAGCAAGACTCCACCACTTAATCTACTCCGTTCACCATCTCTTGTTTTAACGTCAAGGAAAACACTTCATTCCCTGACTTGTCGGGTAATCATCACAGGCTTTCTCAAACTCGAACCAATAACAGCAACCCCATCAATATCACCCATATCACCATTACAAGCCCTACTCCACCATCACAGATCCATGACAACTTTACTATCCATCGTCACAGGCTTCATTATTTATTTCAGGCTCGAGATCCTCTTCTCTTCCATCTGCAATCTTCTCCGATGCTAGTGCCATGATCTCAGTTCTATCATCGACTCTTCATTAGTCACCAGACTCACCACCATAGAATTTGCATCTCGCTGCCTGCACCATTAATGGCAGTAACCATTACTCGACATTAGCTCATTAAAAACCTCAACCCATGTATTCCAGCAACATCAGCTACTCACTGATCCACCAAATCTCGAGACTCGCTCACCATTATAGGCCAAGTTCACCATCAACAGTTTCATGCTTTCGACTCTCTTATTCATCTTACTGCCGTCATTGGCTATACTCGAAGCATATTCTATCTAATCAGAAAACCACCATTCTCACATTTTCTAGCTCAAGCTACCAATAGTTTCACTCCATCCTTTATCTTCCATGAATATCATTGTCGTTACCATCACCGAAATCGAGCAACACTTCTCCACCTTCAACTACAGCTGCTATGAAAAGTTAAAGATCATCTCGAGCAGAACCCAAGTCTTATATCAGCTCCACTAACTAATTGAAACCACTCAAGCTTGTAAATCAGATTGAACTCATATCTTGATCATCATGATCAATCACAGCGAGCCATTAATCTTTTTCCTCGAATGTTATCACTGCTTTTTTCTTCATTATCTCTGAACCTAGCCCACTCGAGACACTCCTTAAAACCCATGAAATCAAGATATAAGCGTCAGCATACTGAACCAGGAAAAACTAGTTATAAACTGAACCACGAAGAGCTCTGCTGGTCGCGTGAAGAAAGAGATGAAAAAGGTGGTGCCATGAATCAGAATGACCGGCGCCATTATAACTATTCAAAATATGGCTGCCCTGAGTAGAATGGCTGGTGCCATTAAAAGTATTTGAAATTCATTGCCCCTTAGCGTATAACAGGTTGTCAATAACAGTTCTCCTGGAAATGTCCAATTTGCCCTTAATTCTTGTTTCGCTCATAACTTTCTCATACGAAGTCAGAATGACCTCGTTCTTTCGCCATTGGCTTCGTAATGCAATTTTCTACAAGATGGAGAGTAGAAATACTGGAATATACTGAGTTCCAATGGGTATTTGGCAATTCTTCTCTTGTAAAGCTCTATTTCAATTGTTTCAGAGATGTAACCTAATAAAACACATAAACTACAAAAGTAATAATAACACATAGTGATTTACACATAATATAGTAAATAAGTATAAGGAAGTGATACTTAAAATGTATGAATTATGCACTTATCAATGGCCAAGGGATGCTTACCAAGTGAAGAGAAAGACAAGGTGTGTGGATAAGATTGTCGTGGATTTGACATTGATGATATTTCTGAACAAACTAAGCTACATCCTCTTCCATGGTCGGCGAATAATATTGCTCATGGATTTGGAGAAATAATTTTCTTTTTCCCTGGTGTTCTCCTTCATGCACTTCTTTCAGGATGGTCTGAATATCTTCTTCTGCCAGACATCGTAGCAAATCGATGTCGAAGCTCTTCCGGTAGAGTATTCCTTTGTGAAAGACAAATCTATTGGATTTTCTGATCAAGCGTGCCGCTTCTCGTTTTTCCTGAGGTGTGATATTATATAGAAGGTATTTGATATATGGGTCCCGCCAGTCCCTAGCATCGTGTATAGTCAGTACTTCTGATTTTTGTGGCGGAATTTGACAATTGAAGCAAGATCCCTGAAATAATCGGGATTGGGCCTCGATGGTGGGCCAGTAATACCGAAGACGTTGGAGACGTCTATACAAGGTTACCACTAGTGTCTAACCACATATCTCACTGTGTACTTGATTAAGCCTCCATTGTGATTCATCATCCCACAGACATCTCAACAGACTCGACAGAGAGCCATCTGAGTTTCTATGATATAATATTCCATGTAATAGAAATAAATGCCTTAACTCCTAAAGACTAACTTTCCTTTGATTGTGCAAATCGCTAAGCTCTTGGATAATAGGCATCCTCCAGTCGTTGGCTTGTTCTTCGCCAGGCTTATTCATCCATGTCAAGGGCATACTACGTCTTTATACAGTGAAGGTTGCCTCTTAGTCTTCGAATTGTAGTATCGAGGCTAGAGTGGCCAAGCAATCAGCGTGTCTGTTGTTGGTACGCCCCATATGTATGATTGTTTCCTCAGCAAAGTGAGTTAAAAGCTTATGTGCCTCTGCTCTATACAGGTCTAGTGTTTCTTCCTTGAGGGAATATACTCCATTCATCTGGTTTACTAGTAACTTCGAGTCCCCTCATATTTCCAGATGTGTCTCTCCATCTTGCTTGGCTAACGATAGTCCCAATAGAAATGCTCCGGCAGAGTTGTTGGTGCATTTATAGTCCATCTTGAATGAATATGCGAATACTTCACCTGCTAGTGAAAATAGCACAATGCCGGCTTCTCCAGTATTGTTGCTTGGGGTAGCAGAGACATAAAAGTATAATATTCAGGGTTCTTCTTCAGCGAACGAAATATTTGGAAATTCTTCAGGTACGTCTTCATGAATTGTTGTATCATCTTCTCTTGGAAAGGCTGGAAGTAGATCCGCAACTGTTTGTCCCTTTATTGCTTTTGGGGATACACATGATATGTCGAACTACGGCATCTGAAGCATCCATTTTGCTGCTCTTCCTATGAGAGCAGGTTTTGATAGTAAAAATTTTATGGGGTCATCCTTATCTATTAGCACTACTTTATTTTCCAATAGATAATGCCAATACTTCTAAACGGTATGGACTAAGGATAAACATGCTCTTTCAACTTTGGGGTATCTTAGTTCCGCATCTCTTAGTGTACAACTGAGATAGTGTATGGGATATTCAATACCCACATCGTTTTCTTGAGCCAATAGGGCTCCTATGGCCACTTCATTGAAGGCCGTATAGAGAAGTAATGACTTTCCGGGAGTTGACATTTCATAACATCCGGTGATAATATCAATTGTTGAATCTGATGAAATGTCTTTTGTTGTGTGGATGACCAGATAAAATTCGCCTCTTTCTTCAACAGGGGTGTAAATGAAACAACGAACTAAGCTAATCCAGGAATAAAGCGTCGAATATATGATACCTTTCCCATAAAACTTTTAAGTTCCCTTATGGTGCGTGACGGCGGTATGGTTGTGATAGGCCTTGTTTTGGTCGTGTCCACCATGATTCCTTTTGTCGTTACCTTAAATCCAAGAAACCTCCCGGATGAAACACCAAAGGCATATTTCAAAAGATTCATATTTAAGTGGTATTCACGGTATCTCTCGAAGACTTGGCGTAGGACATCTACATAAGATGCTATGGTTTTGATTTCACTTTACCACGTCATCGGCATAATCTTCCACTTGTTTATGCATCATATCTTGAAAGATTGTTATCATGGCTCTTTGATAAGTAGCACCGACATTCTTCAATCCTAAGGGAATCACTGTGTAGTAAAATTTTCTGATAAGAGTTCGAAACGCGATCTTCTCAGCATCGCACTTGTACATCTTTATTTGATTGTAACCACTATAGCCATCCACGAAAGAAAACATGCCATGTCCGCTGGTAGCATCTACGTGCATGTCGATATTCGTAAGAGGAAAGTCATCCTTAGGAAAGGATTTGTTCAAGTTACTGAAATCCACGCAACACCTTATTTGCTCATTCTTCTTCTTGACAAGTACAATGTTGTCCAACCATGTAGGGTGTTGGATAGGCCTGATGAAGCCTGCTTCCAGCAAATTCAGGATTTCGGTTTTGATTTGTTCCTCAACTTCGTGCCTGAACTATCTAAGTTGTTGTTTAACTGGCTTGACGTCAGGAGCGACGTGTAAGTGATGAGTGACCAGTTTTTAATCCAAACATGGCGCCAAAGATTTACTTTTTCTTCTGGTGACAAGGACGAGTTGATTGAAACCGGGCGTGGATTCTCCTCCGTTCCTAGGTTGATGGTTTCAAGTGTGTCGGTCGTAGCATCTGTGCCATCTTGTAACTGTCGTGGCCCTTCGTGAACCTCTTCGTGATATTGCTCCTTATTGTAACTGCATATCTGTGGGCGGGGAGAACCTTTGCATGCCTCCCCTGTGAATTTCTAACAACGATTATGGAGGTAGACAATCATTCCCTATAACTAGATACAAAACTATGGCCTCTCTTAGTAGGTTGAGAATTTGTGACGCCGGATGTCTTATGGTGGTATCTATGAGGTTTGGAAGTCGCTCTTGGTGATCCGTATTTTGCGGTAAAGGTTGATAGTTCGTCTGCTATTGATGCCCAGTCAGGTAACGACATGCTGTAGACTTTGTTGGATGGTTGGACAGTATTATCCTCTAGTTTGAAGAACTCAGCATCATATATTGGAGTGTAGGGTGATGACGATGTTGTTATGCGTATAATTTTCCTATCCATCACCTCCTTCACGCATTAATGGTAGGTGGTGGGAACAACTTTGTTGTCATGTAGCCATGGACGTCCCAGTATCATACGGTATTTAGGCTCTTTCGTAATGACTTGGAATTTCATTTTGGATACAATGGGACCAACTCGCAAATTCAAATAAACATGACCATAGAAATTAGTGCGATTACCTTCGAAATCCTTCATTACTATTGGATGTTGTATGATCTGGTTATGTTGAGCTTGTGCAACTTTGAGCGCCCTAAGTATAATGATATTGTCAGTTGCTCCTGCGTCGATAAGGGCCTTCTTGAATTCGTTTTCCTTGACATGAGCGGTAACGTACAGGGCTCGATTGTGACCTTCTTCATCCATCATGTCTTCCTCGGTGAAGGTGACGCTATATATAATTGGATTGTCTAACACGACTGTTTCTATCTCCATCGGAGATGGCATCAGGTGCGTGTCCACGACTATGCGGTTAAGGGCAGTAATGGTGTCAGCGCATTGATCCTTGGAAAAGTGAAGAAGCTCGCACAAATTTTCAATTAGAAATATGGCTTCCTTGTTCACTGGTTTTTCAATAGTGGTGAAGCTCCCAATATTGTGAGGTGGAAGATCACCAGTCGAAAAATCTATCCCTGGTTCTGTGGAGCCTGGGCTTTGTTCGAAAGCGCTACAACATCCTACTTCTTTTATTAATTTGACAACAGAAGA
Organism: Papaver californicum; assembly: GCA_023531435.1. Classification (NCBI taxonomy): domain Eukaryota; kingdom Viridiplantae; phylum Streptophyta; class Magnoliopsida; order Ranunculales; family Papaveraceae; genus Papaver; species Papaver californicum. The sequence goes on along the minus strand of JAJJMC010014297.1, from coordinate 4,292,213 downwards.
GAATATAGCACCTACCACATCTTCTAGTCTCGCTAGAGTTCTTGCTTGATATTCTTGTCCTCGCATTAACTCATCCAGAGTGATTGGGATTTTGACCGCTTCGGTAGTACTGTTGGTGAGATGTGGGTTAGTGGTGCCATTGACTGTTGGAGAGGAGTTGTGAGCGTCACCATTTATATTGGCAGGGAAAATGTTGGAATTGGTGGTAGTTGAGCCTGACCTAAGACCAACCATTTTTAGGTAATTGAAGAACTGATTTTTCATATAGTTGAAAAATTGGATTCGTGATTGAGAGATTGATCTCCCACTATGGGCGCCAATTGTTAGTACCTAAAAACTGATTCTAGGAAAAAAAATATACTGTAAAAGTACTTTCTTTAGATTCAGAAATCAAAATCGAACAGGGAAATCCTAAACCATGATTGTAGACATTCCGCCCTGCTTCGGTCACGAGGAGAGAAAATGGGTTGATCTTGGGGGAGGGAAGCAAAGAAAGTTGAAGGAGTTCTGTGTGTTGAATTGTGTTTAGAGTTGCATAACTATTGAGAAAATAACAGAGCTTGAGAGATTCTTAAGCTTGTTATTCTTATAAAATGGTCTAAGTAGCCTATTTTATAATAGTAGAGAGTACACACGTTTCCTTGTAAAGAAGTGATGGTAGTGAAGAGATGGAGAAGTGGGAAGTCGTGGGGTTAATAGTTCAACCGCCTTGAAATCTTCGGGAAACCATTACTCCATTAACTGATTCAGCCTTACCACTACTTTGTAACTTCCTTATCATGGGATGTTACTACACCCATGTTGATGGAACCACCAGACCAAAAATCCTTGGTTAACACACACACCCACCCCCCACCCCACCCCACCCCACCCCATGTAATTTTTTTTGTTTCTCGTAAGAGTTAGTGGAGTCATGGACTCAAAATACATGTATTTAATCGTGAGTTTGTTGTAAGGTAATGAATTTGGCTCAAGCTAGCAAAGATTAGTGCTAGCTCAAGCATAGGTACAAGCTTGAAGGTGAGAATACACGCAAAGGAGAAAGGGAAAAGAAACGCTAGCATTGGCGCTTTAGGGGAGTTAACGCTGCTAGCAGCACCATCGCTATCACTAGCACCTATACTAGCTGTTGCTGGTGTTACCATTAGCACTTCTAGTTCTTGTTTGGTACGCGCTGTATTAGCTTTTGGCCTTTTGTCTTTTTCTTATCCTTTTGGCACATGTGCGTGTGCTATTCAAGTGGATAGGGCTTTTCCAAGGATAGCGTTTGCTAGTGCCATTGTTATTGCTTATGCATCACTGATTTCACATTTATTAATGTCGTGGCCATATTTATGGCCTGTTTAGAGTTTCTCAGTCGCACTAGATTTTAATGTTAGTATTATGTTTAACTTTTATGTAGTGTATACAGAACGTATTCAAGAGATTTAGCCGTGGAAGTTTGCAATCTTGAGATTATGCTTGATGCTACTCTGCAATTAGATGATATGCATCTAAATTAGCGGTTTTATCCAGATACGACATAACCTCTATTCTGAACGTTCGCAGTTTTGTATAATCAGTGTAGTTTTATTAATACAAATAGTTTGCACATGAAACAACGAAGGTTTAGCTAGGTAAAGCCCTGATATTTTGAAAGTGCGTATATATAAAGAGCTACAAAGATATTGTAGCTATAAGATGAATATGCATTATTCTCTTGCGGAATGTAAGATAGCAGTATGTATTCATAATTCTGATACCGGGTCAGAAATTTATGTATATTTATTTCATGCTTCTGCATCTAAGAGAAAAACAATATTACAATTTTCTCCCTTGTAATAAATCCACCATCAACATCGGTATTTGACAAATATTGAGAAGAAAGGCGTATTTCTGAGGGAAGTATCTAGCAAAGCTAATACTAGCTACTTAGCACAAATAGTAATGTGCCAGCTCGTTCAGTATAAAAGTCTAATATGATAATATCTCAGGAGTAATTCCAACATGCATAACTTCTAGTAAATATCAATTATATTAGGGCTAGGAAGCTAGTGTCAAGGAGGTTCGAAGTTAACACTTCAATTGGGTCAAGTATAGTTAGCACTAAAGTGCTAGTGCTAATGCGTTTGTGGCTAAATCACTAAGTATAGATACATTAGGACAAGGGTGTATTGTCCATGGGACGTGCTAGCTCATGGGGCACCGGGGATGGAGACGTATTAACTAAACATGAGACACATCAGGCCAAAGCTAGGAACGCATCAGGCTGTTATGGATGCATCATGTTGTTGGGCTAGGGACACGCTAGGTTTGTGGCACGCCAGAGCATGAAACGTGCTGGATAGGACGTGATGGAGCTAGGACGTGTTGGATCTAGGGCAGGGACGCACCAGCCAATGAGCGTTGTAGGTTATGGACGCGCTCTTGGGGGCACTCCATCTAGGTTAGGCCGTTACTCGAGAACGCGTCAGGCTAATGACTTGCCAAGCTTGGTCGCGCTTCAGGCAAGGGTGCTAAGTAAAGGACGTGTTAACCAAGGCCTCTTCAGGCCCAGAAGCCCAATCTAAGACTTTATCAGGCCAAGATGTGCTAGCTAAGGCCATTTTAAGCTAATTGGCTCTTCTCAAGCGCTAGGGTTAACACTAGGAAATTTAGCACTTTTAACGCTTATGGTGGCGAACTAGCGCCAATGTGGTGCAAAGCCAGATAGCTGGTGCTAACTTGGCGCTGATAGGAGAAAAATCTAGGTTTATCCTAGCTCAGAGGCTCAATACGTCTTTTGAGACATTGCTTCTTGATTGTGGCGCGTCCTAGAGGAGCAGCGTATAGTTCGTGGCTTATCTCTTAGCAATGTGCTAAAGTAGCATATTTAAGCTCAGGAGAGCAATTTGAGAAGCATTCATAGCGAATGAAGCGTTAAACTAGAGTGTATTTTGGGGTTTAAGCATTAGTTATTCCCGAATTTGATAGATGTTACCAGAAGATCATTGCGCACTCGAGACAAGTTCAAGGAATTCAAATGTATAATTTCATGTGACTTGAGACCAGTTCGATATGACATAAATATTGTGAGTATTGAGGAGGTCGCGAGGCCAGTTTAGAATGTTTGTAGTTGTTTAGAGAAGACTCAAGTTGCTCCATACTAGTGGGAAACCAATCTTGAATCTTGAGACTTATTATGTAGAGATTATAGACTACATTGTTAGCATAGAATGCCTGTAGCCTTTTGTAGAGACTGTATCCTCAATTCTCCTCTAGAATATAAGTAGGAATACATGATTTTGTATCTTGATGTGAAGTCAGAAGTATGTTAATCAAAAACTCACCATCTATATTAATTCCCTTGCTTAGTAAGTAACAGTAATGTTGCACAGTAAGCACTAGATGGTGATAGTATGCTTATAATGATTATATATGCATAATTTAAATTTTAATAGTAGAAGAAGATATACTTAGCTTATGGCTTCCAAGTACTGGGATAAGTGCCCTTTAGCGTGAATCTTGGCTGTGATTAGTAAATGCCCACGTTCTTGACCGAAATTTCTAATTCGTGAGCCAAGGGAAGCTTAGCTGGGTTGAATTTCTGATCCAGTCACGTTGGTTGAGCAGCTATCAGCAGGGTCATGGAAACTACGTCTATGAGGAGCACCATTGGTCAGGGAAGAAACTTGTTTGGGTTTGTCTTACCCGAGATTGAGATATGTTCCCTTTAGCACGAACCTTGGTTGGGAACAGTAGGCGCCTTCGTTCTTGCCAGGAATGCTAGCTTTCCGTGAGCAAAATAGGGGATATGGTCAGTGCTTTCTCTCTTTCTTTCTTTCTGAAACAAGTCCTACTTATCTCAAATAAAGGATCAACTCAGCTGGATCGATTCTTCATGTATGTGTCCAGCAAGAAATATTGTTAGCTTTGTCTCCTCCAGGCAATGTCTTTGATGCAGAGTTAAGCCTTAGAATTAAACTTCCTTGTAATCAAGTAGTTGGTTCCGTTGCTTGCTTAGATTTTGAGTATACAACAATCAAGTGCTAGTGATAGTGGTAATAGATGATAGATAGGACACCCGAAGATGATGCTTTGAGTTGTAGCTGCAAAGTTGGAAGTATTGGAAACCGGCAGAAGAAGCTGGTGGTAGGTCAGAACTGCAGGTGAGGTTGGCGGTGGGCTCCAATGCTCTTGTCGTAGAAAGGTTGATGAGGTCTTCTTGGGAGATGAAGTGCGACCTGACATGATAATATGTCTGAAAAGATGAAAGTCCATGGGCAGATGAGGTCTCTACAAAGCTGAGTCTTCTGAATCCCGTTTAGTAACCCTAGTTTGCACACCATTTTCTTCCGAAGTTGTTGAAGTTTCATACGATGTAGGATTTTGACGTTTGACCCAAACTTTAAAGTCAAGAGACCAAGCTATATGTAAAAAGAATCACTTGATTCGGAGTCGGCTAGGTCAGCCAACCAAGCGTAAACATTTGTGATTAGTAATCCCGTATGAATTTTCAGATCCTGTAGACATTAGTATAAGAATCCATATCTCCTAGATCATGCCTCTGATTGATGTGCCCTTCTAGTATGTCATAGTAGAGACATAGATGAACACTTTAGTGAAGGATGTTTTGACCCGTTCCTCATCGATTGTTGTCGACTTATGAATTTATAAATTGATGAGGTATTGATGGGAGTATCAAATAATAGAGGAGTGGACCGAGATGGTACTGAAGGAGGCAGGGTGTGTTAATATTTTTTATGGTGAGCATATCACTGGATCCCTGACCAGCAACCTGTAGAACGATTCTGGAATTTGAGAGGAGAAATCTGAATTTGGGGCAACTATGTCATTAGAGTTCTTTGCTGGAGATGATTGTGGATTCCAAGTTTGGAGCGTGTCCAACAGTAGAATCATGTGGTTGAAGTAAGTAGAAGCAACAAGGATGGGGTTACCATTCTAGATGTAATCAGGTAGGAAGAGGAGGCTTCATAGCGTGTGAGTGCTAATATAGAGAGGTCTTGTTAGATATTACCGTTGCTGATTAGTCTTTCTAGTTGAAAGATGTTATTGTGTTAAACTTTCATAAGTGAGGGACTCATCATTCCCCAAGTGTAGCTTACTTGGATCCGCTTTCAAGAAGGAGGTAATCTTACAATATCGTCACAGGTCCATGCTACCAGGATCTTGACAGGTTGAGGGAAGTCATGAAAGTTAGAGTCGTCATTTGCTGTCGTTGAAGCGTTGGGGATGGAGCGAGTATTTGATTTGACGTTGAAACCCCCATTATAATTCTGGGATATTGAGATGCAAAATTACTCATCTTTAATCTCCTTAACTCAAAGCATGACTTGACTCAGTGGTTTATTTATTTCACCAGGTATGTGTGATTCACTCTTGAGTGGATATTATTCTTGTCACTTTTAACTGTCCCCAATCCATAAGAAAAGAACTATGAATAATTCTTCCATTTTGATGCTTCTGAGGCTTTGGGAGACGCCATGGATATAGGGGATGAAGATAAGTTGGAGGATGAAGAGTTGGACGAAGCGTCCCATACTGAAGAACTTTGTAAAGAATCTAAATCTTTTGATGTCAATGGAGAAGTAAGTAATGAAGTAACACCAGACTCCTCCGTTGGTTTAAACCATATCAAGTAAGTTTCTACTTCTTTTTATCATGGTAGAACATGTGAAATATTCAAAATTCTCATATGAGCATAGCCATGCTCAAATTCATAAAGAATTTTATAGATTCACATCGCTAGAAAATTTCAGAAGTATAATGCTTAAAAAAAACGCTCTGAAGTCTTCATACGACCACCGTTTTTGATGATTGAACGCTCTATCCTTATTATAAAAGAATTTCCTACATCACTGCAGTAAAAAATATGAGTTTTGAACCTGTTTGGGGCGCCAAAACGACACAACAGTAGAATTCATGAAGTATCCAGGAAAATACTGACAGTTGTTCAGACTCCACTCCGCTAACCATTTTTTCCGTAAATCTTATCTCGCTTATCCGATTGATGAAAACTTTTAACACACTTTAGTAGACACCAATACGAAAATTTTATATAAGAAACATGCTCAGATTTATCACCAATTGTTGTCAGCTTCAGAGTTTTCGAGAGGTAGTGAAAATGGTTTCTGATGCGGTTTTTGTGAAACATCTTGTAATAGGTTGGGCTCATGAAATAACTCAAATATCACTATATAATGAATGTATGTAACATTGGTGAATATGTATAGTAGGTTTTGTGGTTCATGCTCAAGAATTTCATGTTTGATATGTTCTAAGATTATATACCTGTAACCTCTCTACTTTTAGGGGTGGAATGACCAAAATCAGAGAGCTGGGCTTGTTAGAGAAGGAACGAGAGTTACCGTTAATTTTGATGTGGATAGTGTACTTCCTCATACTGAAAACCATATGCGAGTTCCCTTTGGCGTATTTTTTGAGGATGATGCTCCTACTGACGTTGATGTGTAGAATGGTAGTGTAGCAGGGGATGTGCTAGTTGAGTATCCTAATGCAGGTATTATCGTTGATTCCTATTTAGTAGGACCCTCCCAGGGTACTCACGTGATGGGGTATTTCACCATTTCATTGGTCTGTGCTGATTTGTAATGATCCATCTCCCTTATAGTGAAATCAGAATCGTCCTCGAAATGGAAAGAAGATGAGAATTTTGATCTTGACGTTGCATGGATCTGTCGTCATCTGGGGGTTTCACATGAGCATGAGGTAGGTAGCGCCTTGCTAAAGGGACTGGTATCTGAGTGAAAGGGTTTCCTCGTGAAAGGGAAAATTTGATAATATCATAGCTGGCTTTGGCTTTTGTTGTTTCAGAGTTTTTTTTTCTAGGACGTGGAGAAGAGCTTGTCTATGGGATGGTGCTGAGGCTAAGGCTGGAGTTAGGGTCGAGGCTGATGGTGAGCGTTCGATTCATGACACTTGCTAAGATGAGGCCTCCCTCTTGACCCCTTCGTTCTGACAGGACCTGATGGATGATTGGATGTTATAGTGCTTACTGACTAGACGACTGCTCCAACAAATATTTCTACAACTTTTGGACCTTGAATTGGCATATATAGTCACCAGGATATTTTTCGTTCACCTGGAAAAATATTTTCATATCTGAACATTTTTTATCGCCCATTATAAAGGGATAATAATGAGAGATATATCCCCTAGTGAAATGATCTTTCGGATTGTGAGAGGGTAAAAGGTAGATGATGATGAAGTTAGAATGGTCCCTCTTCGCCTTGAAATTTTAAAATTCCTTCCAGGTATTTATGGGCGACAAGGTTATCTCTTTGAATGCAGATCTCGTCATCATCTTGAATATTGATTCTGGTACTGTTGACGTTGGTAGGCTTGCAATTGTTATTTGCTGCAACTGGTGACGAATCTATTCTGGGAAGAATTATTTCATTAGAGTCTTGAGACAAGTGATTACCTCTCTTAAATAGTAGCCATGTCTTTCTGTGTTATGGCAGGAAGTTTTGTCTTTATTTCAGATCGACCATGTTGAGTGTCGTTTGGGCGTTCCTGGTGTTTTCAATCGTCGTAAAATAAGAAATTCAGAGATGAATAACCTCCAAGAAAAGGATAGCTTTGAATTTATTGTCGGTAAGAAGGCCAATGTTGATGGATCAAGGATGAATCTTTCTTGCAATGATTTCGTAGGAGTATCTCCAGATCTTCACAGGTGACAAAATCGAGTTGTTGGTACTTCTGTGGTGGGCGAACAAAAATGATATGGACTTCATCATTCCTTTGAGTCTTTGACGTGCCAGTGTCAGTGGTTGCTGTGAGGTTGGTCCTCGTTCGCCTCGGCAGGCGATGGCGTTATTCCGGGGAGAGTTGCTCCGTCAAAGTTTAGAGGAAAGCAAGTACCTCCTTCTGAGTAGTGGCCATGTCCACCTGTGTTCTGGCGAGAAGTTCTTGTCTCTTCATCAGATCATGGGGTTTTGGTATGGTGGTTACAACAACATGCGGTGTGGAAACACCTCATGATAAGAAAGTTACAAAGTAGTGGTACGGCTGAAGCAGTTAATGAAGTAATGAAGTAATGGTTTCCCGAAGATTCCAAGGCGATTACACCATTATCCCCATGAACTCCACTTTTCCACCTCTTCACTACCTCCACTACTTTACAAGGAGAAGTGTGGGCAACCAACAATTATAAATAGGCTACTTAGCCCATTTCAGAAACAAAACAAGCTTACCATTTTCATAAGCTCTGTTATTTTCTCCAATAGTTCATCACTTCTACACGCAATTCATCACACTTATTTCCTTGAATTTTCTTTGCTTCCCTCCACTACGATCACCATTTTCTCTCCTTCTGAACGAAGTAGGACGAAACGGCTACTTTCGTGGTTTAGGCCTGTCCTGTACGGTTTTGATTTCTGAATCTAAAGAAAATACTTCAATAGTACATTGTTTGCCTAGAAGTAATATTTAGGTACTAACAATTGGCGACCATAGTGGAAGATCAATCTCTCGGTCACGCATCCAATTCTTCAACCATCTAAAAATCAATTCTTCAATCATCTAAGAAAACGGTGGAGCTTAGGTCGGGTTCAGCAACCAATCCTAATTCAGATTCAACAATCGCTCCTAACCCCCACAATACCAGTGGTGGAACTCCAGAGATCATTCCTAAAAACACCACCACTGAAAATACTAAGACTCCTCTTCATACCGTTGAAGGTGTCAAAAACAAGGAACAAGCATCACCAACGATAGATAATTTGATGAAGCGGCAAGAAACCTTGACTGAAAGTCAAGTAGCCATGGCCACTACCCAAAAGGAAGTTTTTACCTTTTTCAAGACTTTAACAAAGCAATTATCAACAGAGAAGCGTTATCATCAAATAAAGAAATCTAAGAACACAATCGTCGGTGAAGCCAACACGTCAAGACCAAAAGAAATATTCATCTTCATTCCATCAACACCAACCCCCTTACCCGGTAGAAATTCAGATGATTGTACTTCCGAACGGATATTCGTTGATAGATACATTTTTATGTCTAAATTGTGCTGAATTATCTGTATTACTAGTGCTCGATTGTGTATTTATTATGGGTTTTTATGTCTTTGTAGGTATTTTTGGGAAATAAATTTTTGTGGAAAAATCGGTTCAAAAAGTGATAAAAGCACCATAGAAAAATTATTAAAGGCACACATGAAGTTTTGATAAAGGTACCCCATTTTTGGATAGGGGGCACCCCCTTTCAATTTCAAAAATTCAAAAAAGGTGGAAAAAGATTTTCTTTACGCGAGAGTTAACTATGATTTTCAAAAGCAATTTTCGGGGGATTTTAAAGAGTTTAAACCTTATCAACATAAAGTAACAATCATTAGAGGATGAGACACGTAAAATTGGAGGATTTCAAGCCATGATTCACGCCTGAAAATTCAAAGAGATCACCGAGAAAAAATACTCCCTTATTTGGGATAAACATCAATTAGAGTTTGATTTAGATTGGATCTTTAGCCCTTATCGAATCAGGAGAAGGTATTAGGTTTAAAAAACTTATAAATAGCGAATGAAATCAAAGAAAATAAAGGAGGGGGGAGGTCGGCCGGAAACAATTCATTTAAGAAATATCTTCGAGATTTGGGGTCTGTTGGGTAGAAAAGGGGTTGTTTAAGCCAATTAAGGATTAAGAGAGGTTGGGTCAAGCTCAGGAGGCCAACAGAAGGAGAAAAAAATTATCACAGGAAAAAGTGTTTTGTTGCTGCTGAAGAACACGAAGAACAGAGAAAAGGCAACGGTTTCTTCAACTATTTTACAACGTTTATCTTCAACTGCAATAGTTTCTTCAACCCATCTACAACGGATATCTTCGCATCTGCAACGTTTATCTTCAGCTGAAAACACTTTTCTTCTGTAACAGTGAGAACAGTGGTTTGCAACGCCGTTACACCGTTGCGAACCATCTGTGTTATTATTTTTCATCTTTCAAACACTTTTTGAGCTATGTACCAATCTTTTTAGGGTGTTTTGAGTAATATGATCTAAACCCAACCACTAGGACAATGGAGGAAGCCATTTTTATGAATGGATGGTAACTATTTTTGATTATTTATGACTTTTGCTATGATTTTTAATTGATTTATGATTTTTCTTAATTAGTTGTGATTTTGTTTGATGGTGTATGCTGGGACTTAAGAGCTTTTGATATACCATGCTTATGATTTATAGTTAGTGTTTTAGAAATTTACTTTTGGCAAAGAAACAAAGTAATAAAAGAGCTATAATTGTTAAAGAATCATTGTATAAATCATTCAGAAGTGATTTTGATGGAATCCTGAGTTCCCGATCTTCCCAATATTGTTAAAATATTTTACTTATTTTCTAGTTTAATCCAGTACTAGGTCTAAAACGAATCTTCACAAGTCTCAGTGAACGAACACATTTTTACCACTTTTCTGAAACGATCAAGTTTTTGGCGCCGCTGCCGGGGATTGTTTTTAGTTTTTTTTTTTAGTTTAGTTAGTTTAATTAAATTTTTATTTTTATTTGTTCTATTTTACGTTTTTGGGTATTTTTCTTTGTATTACAGGTTTTGGATCAAAAAGAAATTGGAGCCAAAGATTATATTGATTGATGAAAGACTTGGAGTTAAAGATAAATCGAAAAGAACGGAAAAACAAGACAAATTTTTTTTTTATCTTTTTCAGTTAATTTTAATTTTATTTAATTTTTAGCATTTTATTTATTTTTGTTTTTAGAAAATTGTATTAGGAAATCTTTCATTATTTTTGTAATTTTTCTTTTAGTTTTGGACTTTTTCTTTGGACTTTGGAATTTATTTTTTTGGGACTTTTGGACATTATTATTTTTAATCCCTAAGGAAGGGTATTATTAAATATAAACTGCAACAGGGAAGGACAACAATTACGATATTGTCTCAGCCCCTCGGGTTCGTACACTGACATAAGAGTCGGTGGCCTGAGTCGACTTTAGCGGTTCATCGCCCGTCTGGAACGGGAGGTAAGACTCTAATCACCCCACGAATCCCCTGTCAGTGGTTTTTTTGAACGCCTTTGTAATGCATATATACTGAGGACCTGAATACGGATTTACTTTTCTAGTAAAGGGAAAGGACTGGCCATATAAGATAAGGACTCGGATTTCATCACCGTTTCCTTCTTGCCCGCTTTAGGAACACGTTACCAAACATGAACCTAAGCTTAAAATTTTGACTAGAAAGAGACTGATAGGGTAACGAGCTTATAAGAAAGTCATTCAAAGGGATTATATTGGTTACTCTATTAGCCTAACTCAAAGTTCAAGAAGATTATTTTAAGCAGATTCGAGCCGCCTTGTAACCCAAGGAAACGTTGCCAAAGCGGTAGGGTTATCAAATCTATTTAGAGCTTATCCTTTTTCTATTCGACTTAATCTAATTCGGATCGTTCTAAGAAATTTGCTAAAATTGTAACTAGTTGCCTTTTGGGAGACTAGAAGATGGTCTAGAAACAATCTAAGTGGAGCCATCATGCTTTTTGTTTGCTAGATTCAATAGGTTTTCTTGGTCGAGTCAGACTTGTTTGTTTTTGTTTAGAACTCCTTCCAGTTAGGATTTATTTTTGGAGTTTTATTAGGATTTTTTTTTTGTTAGAAAATGTCGAACTGGCATTATGAGGACCAATATAATGAATATCCGACTGAATTTCAAAATAGATATTATTTGTACTATCAACATGGTGTGGATAGTAGTCGGTACCACCATCAACCTTTTGGAGGTTATTGCTCATACCATGGTGATCCCAATTACTATCCATATATACACCCGTCATATGAACATGAAAATGAGAAAAATTCGAGTTTTTTTTTCTTGGAGGGATGCCCTAAAGCAGATGTGATCTAGTACTCCCTATGATGACCCAAATCCTTCTCTAGAAGAATTACACGAGCACTTGCGATCTAGTACTCCTTATGATCCATTTGTTTCTCTAGAGAATTCCCTTAAGAAGTTGACTGAAAATACAAATAGGTTCGTATCAAGTATGGGGGAACAATTAGTAGTCCAACTTTTTCTCTAGAAGAATCCCTCAAGCAGTTAACTGAGAATACAAATAGGTTTGCATTAAGTGTGAATGAAAGTCTTGCAAAGAATAATATTGCTCAAAATGATCTTAATTGCCAATATAGTGCTACCCTTGATAATTATTCACCTAGTCTAAAGGACAAGGATAGAATTGGTAACACTACTTATTTAGACGAGGTTCAAACATCTTCATATTATTATGATGATGAGGATAATATTGACGAAGAACTTGAAATATACAGGCAGCGTGATAAAGAAATTGTCACTTCAATTGTGCTTCATGATGATAGTGTTATTTTTAGTTCAAATCCAAATAATTTTAATGATTATTCACCTATTCAAATGGAAGATGATTTGACTAGAGATATCACTGTTTTAGACGATGTAGATTTTTCTTATTTTGAAGCCGATAATTGTTTAGAGGAACAACTTCATCCTGAGAATACTATTTTAGAATCTAGCGATTTAAAAACAATAGTCTTAAATAACAAAGATAGACTCGTAGAGATTTTAAATATGAGTGAGGATGCACCTCCTGGTTATAACCTAGAAGAATCAATTGACCATTTTCAATAATCTGACGATCTAAAAAATAGGGAAATTGTAATTAGTCTTTCTAGAGACACTGAAAACTCTAAGTTTGGGGGTGACTATCATTCTCCCTGTGTTTTACCTTTGACACTTAGAAAGGTCCCTAACTTGGGAGTTGACATATGCACCTCTACCATTTTACAACATCATCTTCAAACTATATTTCCTGAGCCTGATGATGTTAAAAAAGAAGTTCAGTTGTTAGAAATCCATCTTCTGGTCGATGTGGTTCCCCTAAGCAATAATACCAAGATTGAATTTGTTTTCCCACCAAAATATTTTCTTCCATATGTGGGAACGTAAGAATTTCAAATCGACAGTTGTTAAGTTTTGGGACTAAGCCTAATTACTTTAGGGAATTATAATCGACACATTTGCTCAAGAATGACTACAACCTTCATTGTAGTCAACTGTGTGGGTCAAATCTGATTGACTTTGAGGATCCACAATTATTCAGGTTATTATTATGTGCTTCTAAGTTCTTGGTTGAGTTTTCCCAGACTCTACAACCTGATTCTTTTGATCCTGCATATTAGGAAATCCAGCCCATGAAAATATTTTATCTATCCCTTTTATAGAGCATGAACCTGAATCACAACTAGATGTAGTTATCTTAAATAGAAAATTAGATAAGGATGTGCTCGTTTTGTTCGTTTTCTTAGCCTGTTGCAGTTTCCTTTTATTTGTGATAGCACTATTTGATTCAGATGAACCACAGTTGTTCAGGCTATTGCTATATGATTTTATGAGGTGACTAATTTTTTTCTTAGTCTGGATGGAGACTTTAAACTTAACACTTCTTGGAAGGTAACCCATGCTCATGCGACACGGTAATATCTTTCCTTAACTCATTTCCTTCGATTGATAACGGTTTCTCCTTGTTTAGATATTTAATCATTCATCTTTAGAACATTGAGGACAATGTTAGATTTAAGTTTGGGGGTAAGGGAGAAACTTTTAAGTTGAAATAATAAAACCCTAAAGTCTAGAAACTTGTGAAAAATTCAGGATGACACTAACCATTCTAGGTAGATGGAAAATTATCTCTTTTTCTATAGGAATTTGTGTGCGCAGTTAAATGGTTTATTCGTAAAAGGACATAGTTCATGTGTTAGAAATAACATGATAGTCGTCACCATATCTCAGAATCTATCTCGACCATATCACCTTATGTTTTTATTTTTGCAATTTTTTGTGTTTCCCTAAGTGATTTGGTGAGGCACCAATATCGAATTGTTATCGCCGCCAGGATGGAGTGGAGTGTTTGAGATCAAGCCCATTATTGTATTTAGATCGTTATTTTAAGAAAAAAATCGAGTATTGACACTTTGATAGCAATATGTGTGTGTTCTCCCTGTATCCGTCGCCTAAGCAAGCGTGGAACACAGGATCCATGAGAACTATCATGTAAGATGCTGATAAGGAGCATGCGCTTGGATTCATTTGATCCAATCATGTTGTAAGTATATTTAAGAAAATAATAAATAAGTGTTTTATTTTCAATAAATCGATCGCTGGGACCTTTGTATATACCATCTGAGTATTAGTATAAGTATTAAGACCAGTGGAAGTGTATCTCAATTCATTAGGATTCATCCTGGCACAGACCTTCAGACAGATATGGGAAACACCGTTCACCTTAGTCAACACACACAAACTTCATTTTGTCTATATCCATCTTTTAAATCTTTTCGTGTGATTGTATTTTGATAGATTCTGAGTATCGTGGTTGAACGAGTATCAAAGTAGAGCTTTGTCTTCTTATATATGAATTTTAGTATGCTGAGTGCAAACTTGTGTACATCAATTGGACTCATATAGGGTAATGATTCCCATAGTCGAAGAATTTAGTATGCCAACTAAATAGCTTGTTTAGTGTTTACCCCCAATCGTTCACAGGTAGCTAGGGTTTGGAGTAAAAGATTTTGTGGGTATATCTCTTGTAAAGCCTCACGGGACTATAACTCATCTGATAGGGACACCTATGGGTTTAAAGGCTTATTGCACACACTAAGTGCAATCGCGATGCCTGCAAAAGTGAGTTAGGTTTTTATTTTTAGATTATATTTGCTCGATGACTAGCAAATAATAAGTTTGGGGGTATTTGATAGACACATTTTTGTTTAAATTGTGCTCGATTCTCTGTATTACTAGTGCTCGATTGTGTACTATTATGGGTTTTTAAGTCTTTGTAGGTATTTTTGGAAAATAAAATTTTGTGGAAAAATCGGCTAAAAAAGTGATAAAAAATCACCCGAGAAAAATTAATAAAGGCACACAAAAAAAATTCATAAAGGTATCCCATTTTTGGATGGGGGCACCCCCTTTCAATTTCAAAAATTCGAAAAAGGAGGGAAAAGATTTTCTTTACGCGAGAGTTAGCTGTGATTTTCAAAAGTGATTTTTGGGGGGATTTTAAAGTGTTTAAACCTTCAACATAAAAAAACAATCATTAGGGGATGAAACACTTAAAATTAAAGGATTTCAAGCCATGAATCACGCCTGAAAATTTAAAGAGATCACCGAGCAAAAAATACTCCCTGATTTAGATAAACGTGAATTAGATTTGGATTTGGATTGGATCTTTAGTCCTTATCGAATCAGGAGATGGTATTAGCTTTACAAAACCTATAAATAGCGAATGAAATTGAAGAAAAAAAGGAGGGGGAGGTCGGCCGGAAACAATTCATATTAGAAATATCTTCGAGATTTAGGGTATGTTAGGTAGAAAAGAGGTTGTTTGAGTCAATCAAAGGGAGACAAATGATTAAGAGAGGTTGGTTAAAGCTCAGAAAGCCAACAGAAGGAGAAAAAAATCATCACATGAAAAACTGTTCTGCTGCTGCTGGAGAACACGAAGAACAGAGAAAAGGCAACAGTTTCTTCAACCATTTTGCAACGTTTATCTTGAGCTTTGCAACGTTTATCTTCAGCCGCAACGATTTCTTCAACCCATCTGCAACTGATAATTTCACATCTGCAACGTTTATCTTCAGTTGAAAACACTTTTCTTCTGTAACAGTGAGAACAGTGGTTTACAACGCCGTTACACCGTTGCGAACCATTTGTGTTATTATTTTTCATCTTTCAAACACTTTTTGAGCTATGTACTAATCTTTTGAGGGTGTTTTGAGCAAGATTAACTAAACCCAACCACTGGGATAATAGAGGAAGCCATTTTTCATGAATGGATGATAACTATTTTTGATTCTTTACGACTTTTGCATTGATTTTTAATTGATTTATGATTTTTTAATTAGTTGTGATTTTGTTTGATGGTGTATGCTGGGACTTAAGAGCTTTTGATGCGCTATGCTTATGATTTGTAGTTAATATTTTACAAATCTACCTTTCGCAAAGAAACAAAGTCAATAAAAGAGTTATAATTGTTAAAGAATCATTGTAGAAATCATGCAGAAGTGATTTTGGTGGAATCCTGAGTTCCAGATCTTCCCATTATTGTTAAAATATTTTACTTATTTTCTAGTTTAATTCATAATTAGGTCTAAAACGAATCTTCAAAAGTCTCAGCGAACGAACACATTTTTACCACTTTTCTGAAACGATCATTCGTCTCCTTCATTCTCATTGTACGGTGGCACCGGGAACGCTCGAGAACATATTTCTCGATTCTTGGAATCATTAGGAGTTCATGAATGTAATCAAGTGTTGCGGCTCAAAGAATTCTCTAAATCTCTTATGCGAAGAGCTTATACTTGGTATCATAACCTCGCTCCCAACAGCATCTCCTGTTAGTATGAGATGGTTGATGCTTTTTATGAAAAGTATTTCTTTGTCTCTAAGGAAATCACTCTTTTATATCTGGGAAGAATGTTCCAGAGAAACAACGAGCATCCCAACGAATACGTAAAGAGGTTCAGAATAAAACCTCTCGACTGCCATGACCAAAACGTGACTGAGCAACAATTAGTGGAGCTTTGCATTAATGGTATGATTCCTGTTTATCATGCCTTATTAGAAAATATTTCAAACCTTCTCTGAGCTACATGAGGCCACCAAGAGATCAGCAACAACTGCTCCATCCTTGTTGGAAAGGATAAGGCCCGCCAGAAATAAAGTCATGGAGACACCTATGGAAGTAGACATCTTATGAACAAACAACATTCTACCCAACACTCCATAGGTGTTGTAATTGACGAATGAGCCAAGTAAAAAGAAGCACCTCAATCGGAATCACAGACTAAGCGTACTGCATCAGCCTCAGTAACAGCACCAACACCAGTTCAAGGACAAGGCTCAATCAAGACTCTGTGTCAGACACAACAAACCAAGACAGATACAACGATCCCATACATCCCCTTCCTCATGGAGGAGGTCCTCGAACTGTTGGAATTATGGGTACAAAATGGAGATATCAAGTTACAGCCTGTGCGACACCCACCAACTGAAGAGGACATGTCAAATCCAAAATACTGCCACTTCCACATGTTTATCAACCATCCTACCTGTGAATGCAATTTTTTAAGGCGTATCTTCAAAGAAAAGAGACTCATAAGAGATATGCTTGGGGACTGAAGGTGTCCACAAAGATCACCTCCCTGTCAGGAGCTTTACTCTTTCTGGGGATTCTGTTAACAGAAATGTTTAATCCATGATGAAGCGCATATGTGGACTTCTTTACCTATAGAAGGCACAACGCAAAGATATTTTTACTGCTCTTAATTTTGTAATGTCAGGTAAGCGTCTACTCTTTGCAGAAAAATCTATTTTGTATCCCAAGTACGCCTCGGAGACGTAGTCATCCAGCACAATGAGAATCCTAGCAGGGGACTTCTCACAACCACTTGTCTTAAAGACACCAAGTTTGAGCAAACATTATCGATGCAGGCACTGACATCAATATCAAAACTCTGAGAGATGTAGAAATTTCCAGGCACGAAGCCACGCACTAACCAACCGTAATCAAGAATTATGAAGGGAAGTCTAGGAGTGCTTATGGCTATATCACTCTTGAGGTAAAAATGGGTGACCACTAAAACATATACCAAGTTTCACATTGTCAAAGAGGATCCAATTTATGACATGATCCTAGGACACCCATGGGTCCGTAGCAACAAGATGGGATTGGGTGCGTCTCTTTTGATGGTGCCAACACCTCCAAGACTCTCAAACAAGCCAGTAAATCCTGAAGAATGCCAATCAGACGGGTTCCGTTGAACAATGAATCTGGATGTGAAGCAGTTGCCAGAAGAGTACATGGCGTTATATGTTCAAAGGTTTTGCACACAAGTAAGTCATATCCAACCAACTTATTTGCAACCAGCGATCCCACGTCCCATCAAAGCTTGGGGACTTGACCCGGATATCAACCCTACTCTGACTCGGCAATGTGAATGGAAAGCTGATCCTTTTTAAAATTTTATCTAATGGGTAGGGATTATCTCTACTAGAGATGAGCAAACCAGTAATCAGTTCGTTCAGAAGACATGTCATGAAGTTAAGGGGCCTGAACCCAATGCATTTCATGTCGTAGATACGGTAGAGAAAATCACAGCCTCTCCTGAAGAAGAGTCGTAACTTATCACCGAAACTTTGATCGACGGTTACTACAAGCTTGTCAATACTGATAATCCAGAAGGGGTGGTCATACATGGAAAGTGGCTTACAGCTCACAACGCTTAAAAGAAACATTTTATCATCACCTCACAATATTTCCATGTTTTATCCAATATTTGTAATTCCTCCAAAATGTTTGCAACACTTTGCATTCATACTTAGGATATCAATTTATTAATCAAGCAAATCATTATTTCTTTCAAAAAAAAATAATACACATGTCCTCGCAAATCATTCAAAAATCCCTACCTACTCAAAAAAAAAATCCCAAAATAAAACCACAAAGAGTCATGTACATCAGAAAACCGATAAATCTAAAAAAATTCCAAAGGTGCTGAACCAGTTTTCAAGGAATTTTTCTAGATTTATAGGTTTTCTGAGGTACATGACTCTTTGTGGTTTTATTTTGGGATTTTTTTTCAGTAGGTAGGGATTTTTGAATGATTTGCGAGGACATGTATATTAAAAAAATATTTGAAGGAAATCATGATTTTCTTGATTAATAAATTGATATCCTAAGTATGAATGCAAGGTGTTGCAAACAATTTAGAGGAATTCCAAATATTGCATAAAACATGGAAATATTGTGACGTGATGATTGAATATTTCTTTTAAGCGTTGTGAGTTGTAAGCAACTTGCCATGTATGACCACCCCTTCTGGCTTGTCGGTATAGACAAGTTTGTAGTAACCTCTGATCATGGCTTCGGTGATGAGATACGGATCTTCTTCAGGAGAGGCTGTGATTTTCATAACCGTATCTCCGACATGGAAGGTATTGGGTTCAGACCCCTTGACTTCATCACATGTCTTCTGAATGTCCGGGTAACTAGCTTGCTTATCTCTAGTAGAGAAAATCCATACCCATTCGATAAAATTTTGAAAAGAATTAGCTTCTCATTCACATCGCCGAGTCAGAGTAGGGTTGATATCCGGGTTAAGTCCCCAAGCTTTGATAAGAAGTGGGATCGCTGGTTGCAAAGAAGTTGGTTGGATATGACTTACTTGTGTGTGAAACCTTTAGATATATGATCCTATGTATTTTTCTGGTAATTGCTTCACATCCATCTCCATTGTACGACGAAACTCGTGTGATAGGTCGTCTTTGGGGTTTTTATTGGCTTGTTTGGGAGTCTTGGAGGTGTTGGTGCCGGTAAAGGAGATTCACTTGCTCCCATATTGTTTTTATGGACCCATGTGCATCCCAGAATCATGTCATAATTTGGATCCTCTTTGATGATGTGAAACTTGACATGTGTTCGGGTGTCACCATTTTTACCTCAACAGTAATGTAGCCATAAGCACTCAAGGACTTCCCTTAAGAATTTTTGATTACGGTTGGCTAGTGTGTTCCTTCGTGCCTGGAATTTCCCGCGGCTCTCAGGGTCTTGATAGTACGTTTGCTCGAACTCAGTGTTCTTGAGGAAAGCAGTAGTGAGGATTCCTCATCTAGTTTTCTTATTATGTTTGATAACTACATCTTCTGAAGCGGACTTGAGATATACGGTAGATTTTTCAGCGAAGAGTAGGCGTTTACCCGATACGATACGATTGAGAGCAGTAAACATATCCTTACGTTGTGCATTCGATAAGTAGAGAAGCTCACATATACCCTCCATTATGGATTGGACATTTCTGTTGACGAAATCTTCAGAAAGGGTGAAGCGCCTGACAGGGAACGGATCTTTGTGGACACCTTCAGTCCCCATGCATAGCTCTCCTGAGTCGATCTTTTCTCTGAATATACGCCTCAAGCCATTGCATTAGTTAGTAAGGTGATTGATGAATATGTGGAAGTGAAAATATTTTGGAATTTGACATATCCTCTTCAATGGGTGGCTGTCGCACATGCGTTAACTTGATATCTCTATTTGGTACCCATAATTCCAGCAGTTAGAGGACCTCTTCCATGAGGAATGGGAAATATAGGATTGTTAGATCCGTCTTGTTTCGTTGTGACTGACGCGGAGTCTTGAATGAGCCTTATCCTTGAGTTGGTGTCAGTGTTGTCTTCGGGTCTGATGTAGTGCGCTTGGCATGTGATGACGACTGGGGTATTGTTTTTCTCTTGGATCTTTCATCATTGACAACCAGACGTCTACTTCCACGGGTGTCTCCATGACTTTCCTCCCTGGCGGGCTTTGACCTTTCCAACAAGGCTGGAGCAGTTGTTGATGATCTGATAGATACGTTTTCGTGTCTAATTTGTTCTTAATTTGTTCTTTGTTAAAACTCAATTTTGTACTAATATTGTGATTTTATGTAATAATAGGTATTTATGGAAAAATAACATTTGGGAAAAATTGGCATGGAAAATTGATAAAGGCACCCGAAAATTGATAAATGCACCCGGACATTGGATATGGGCACCCCTTCTTCACGGTTCAAAAACTTAATTTGGCGGGAAGATTTTGGCTTAAATGCAGATTTGATTCTGAGCATAATTTTCACGTGATTTTTGGGTCAAAAATCACAGAGAATGATTACCATAACTAAAGTGATAAATCCTGACCAGAAGATACGTGAAAATCACTAGAAATATTCAATCACAGATCATGATTATTTTTTCTTCTCTCGAGAGAGAAATATTTTCGGGAATGATTTGGTGAAGAGAATATCCTCAGAGAATCAGTATCAAATAGCTATATTCATACACCAGAGACGATTAAAAGATACTCAGAGATACCGAGGATCGAATCATATCAAAAATCAAGAAAAAATCATCGGGTTAATGAGTTCCAGTTGAGAATTAATTGAGGGATTTGGAGGTGTTATGAAGCTATAAAAAGGGGTTTCGGGTATCATAGAAGGGGAGAGGAAGCTTAGGGTAAGGTTTATAGAGGCAGAGAAGCTCGAAAAATCAATTGAGAAATTCTGCTGCTGCTGGTGCACGAAGAACAGGAAACGGCGACGGAAGCTTCAACCAAAAGGCGACGGAATCTTCATCATGTTTGCAACAAAATCTTCATCATGTTTGCAACGATTAATTCAAATCAGCAACATTTGTTCTTCAGACCCTCTGTAACAGTGAATCTGTAACGCATATAATCATTTCTAATTCACTGTTTTCTCTATTTTTCTCATTTTTAATCATTTGTGAACATTTTGAGAATTGAATTGTAATTGTGAGAAAATGAAAAATATGTGGAGCTAAACCCCATCTCTGAGGCGACGGTGGAAGCTACTTTTTCCAAAATTATGAGGTAATGTTTATTTAATTAATTTATGCAATTATTTTATGATTGTTTGCCTTAATTAACAATTGATTTAATAATTTTTATAGAGCAATTGTGATTTCGTTAGATGGTTTATGCTTTGCCTAGGGTTTAGATATTCCATGCTTTTGTTATACAATTGCTGCTTTAAGAATTTACTTATTGCAACATTTTAGAATCGAATTAAAAGTTAAAATTGCATAATTATAATTATTGAATTTAATCGTTATAAAAATTGGAAAAATAGTGGAAACCTAACCTCAGTTTTCTCTCAACTTTATTGTGAATATTATTTTCAGATTTTGTGCATATTTTTAGTTTAAAATTATTTTATTAAAATCTAAAATCAGTCTTCACAAGTTCGAGAAACAAACCCGTTTTTACCACTATCTAAAATTACATCAATTTTTGGCGTCGCCGATGCGGACTTGTTTTTAGAATTGCTTTTAGATTTTTTTTAGGTTAATTAGTTTAGTTAGATTATTATTTTATTTATTTTTATTTGTTCTATTTTACGTTTTTGTGTATTTTCTTTGTATTACAGGTTTTGGATCAAAAAGAAATTAGAGCGAAAGATTATATTAATTGATTAAAGATTTGGAGTCAAAGACAAAGCGAAAAGAATGGAAAAAGAAGACAAGATTTACTATTTATTTTTATTTATTTTTTTTAGTTAAATTTTTTTTTTAGGGTTTTTATTTTTCTTTTTAGAAAATAGTATTAGGAAATTCTTATTATTTTTGTAATTATTTTAGGTATTTTTATTTTTTTTTTCTTATTTTTGGACTTTGTACTTTGAACTTTTGAACTTTATTATTAATTTTTAAACCCTACGGAAGGGTATTTAAATATAAACTGTAACAGGGAAGGACGACAATTACGATATTGTCTCGGCCCCTCGGGTTCGTACACTGACATGGGAGTCGGTGGCCTGAGTCGACTACAACCGATTCATCCCCCGTATGGTACGGGAGGTAAGGCTTTAACCGCCCACGAATCCCCTGTCAGTGGGTTTTCTGTATTCCTTCGTAATGCATATATGTTGAGGACTTGAATATGGAATTAATTTTCTAGTAAAGGGCAAGGACTTGCCATATAAGATAAGGACTCGGATTTCATCACCGTTTTCTTCTTGCCCGCCTTAGGAACACGTTACCTAACGCGAACCTAAGCCTAAAATTTGACTAGAAAGTGACCTATACGGTAACGAGCTTATTAGAAAATCATTCAAAGGGACTGTATTGGTTACTTTATTAGCCTAACTCAAGGTTCAAGAAGATTATTTTAAGTTGATTAGAGCCGCCTTGTAACCCAGCGAAAAGTGCCAAAGAGACAGGGTTATCAAAGCTCCTTAGAGGTTATCCTGTTTCTCTTCGACTTAATCTAATTCGGATTGTTCTAAGAGGTTTGCTAAAACTGTAACTAGTTGCCTTTTGGAAGAATAGAAGCTGGTCTAAAAACAATCTAAGTGGAGCCATCATGCTTTTTGTTTGCTAGATTCAGTAGGTTTGATTTGGTTGAGTCGGCCTTGTTTGTGTTTTTTTAGAACCCCTTCCGGTAGGATTTATTTTTAGAGTTTATTTTTGTAAATTTATTAGGAATTTTTTATTAGAAAATGTCGAATACAATGAATATCCGACTGAATTTCAAAATAGACATTATCCGTACTATCAATATGGTGTGGGTAGCAATTGGTACCACCACCAACCTTATGGAGGTTATTGTTCATACCAAGGTGATCCCAATTACTATTCATACATGCACCCGTCTTTTGAACATGAAAATGAGCAAAATTCGAGTTCTTTGTCTTGGAGGGATGACCTAAAGCAGTTGCAACCTCATAATCATCATGAACTTATTATGCCTCTAGAAGAATCACTCAAGAAGTTATCTGAGATGACACATAGGTTTGAATTAAGTGTGAGGGGAACAAATAGTAGTCCAACTCTTTCTCAAGAAGAACCACTCAAGTTGTTGCAACCTAGTACTCATCATGAACCTATTATGCCTCTAGAAGAATCATTCAAGCAGATAGCCGAGAATACAAAGAAGATAGCTGAGACTACAAGGCAGATGATTGAGGATAGAAATAGTTTCGTATTAAGTATGAATGAAATTTCTGCAAAGAATAATATTGCTCAAAATGATCTTAACTGCCAATACAGTGTTTCCACTTTTACCCTTGATAATAATGATGAATATTTACCTAATTTAGAGGACGATGTTAGAATAGAAGACACTACGTATTTAGAAAAAGTTCAAACATCTTCATATTATTATGATGATGATTATACTGTTGATGAAGAAATCCGTAGTCATAATGACGAGGAAATTGAACATAATGATAATAATGTTGTCTCTAGTTTAAATCCTAATAATATTAATGATTATTCACCTATTCAAAAGGAAGAGGATTTGACTAGAGATAACATTACTTTGGACGAAGTAATATTTCCTTGTTCTTATGAGTATGATGATGTTTTAGAGGAACAAGTTTGTCCTGAGACTAGTGATTTGGAGTCTAACGACTCGAAGACAATAGTCTCTGACGAAGATGATAGACTCATAGAGAATTTTAACGTGATAGAGGATGATTTGATTCAGGTTGATAGAATTGTTTCCTCAGTGGATTTTGATGTCTTAGACACCCAACCTTTTCAAGTCCCAGAGACTCAAGTACCAGTGATCTTAGGTCATCCCTTTTTAGCTACAAATAATATCGTCATCAATTATGGAAATGGAATAATTAATATTTCTTTTGGTAAAATGGCTATTGAACTGAATTTTTTTAGTATGAGTAGACAACCTTCTTGTGAGATCTATGATTTAGAAGAAGTGAATATAACTAGTACTTCAGTTCAGAAATTTTTACCAAACACTTCGTTAGAAAATCCATTAGAGAAATGCCTAGCCCACTTTGGGTTTGATGTTGACGATGATAGTGTTATTAATGAGGTGAATACTTTGTTAGATTCTACCCCTTTGATGGACACTTATAATATTTGGAAGGCTAAGTGTGAACCTTTACCAGTTTTTAAGTCTACATTATTTCCTCCTATAGAAGAAGCTGAGTGTAGTTCTGACCCTAAAGACCCTAGGATCCAACCAATAGTTTTGAATCCATCTGAGAGTAGTTTTTACACTAATTTTGGGGGAAATCAATGATTCTTGTGATTATAAAGTATCCCTGCATAAAGTCCCTCACTTGGGACTTGACATTTATGCCTCTACCATATTGCGAGATTATCTTCATACACTTTTTCCTGAGCCTAACTATGTCCAAAAAGAAGTTCAGTTGTTAGAAACCCATCCTCTGGTTGATGTGGTTTACCCAGGTGATGATACCAATATTGACTTTGTTTTCCCACCAAAATATTTTCTTCCATATGTGGGAACGTATGAATTTCAAATGTGTCAGTTACTAGAGTTTGGAACTAAACCCACTTTTTATAGGAAATTAGAACCGACACATTTTTTCAAGAATGACCACCACGTTCGTGTTTTCAATTGTGGTCAGCTGTTCTGGTCAAATCTGATTGACGTTAGGGACCCACAGCTTTTCAGGTTATTATTATATGGTCCGTAAGTTGTGGCTAATCTTTTCTTAGTCTGGCTGAAGACTTTAAACTTACCACTTCTTGGGAGGTAACCCATGCTCATGCAACACGGTAATATCCTTCTTTAACTCCTTTTATTCAAGTGGTAACAATTTCTCCTTGTTCAATTTTTTTTTTAATCATTTATTTTTAGAACATTGAGGACAATGTTAGATTTAAGTTTGGGGGTATGGAGAAACTTTTAGTTGGAATTTTAAACTCCAGAGTTTAGAAACTTGTGAACAATTAAGGATGACACTAAGCATTCTAGGTAGATGGAAACTTAGCTCTTTTCTATAGGAATGGGTGTGCCCATCTAAATGGTTTATTCATAAAAGGATTCATAGCTCAGGTGTTAGAAATAATATGATAGTTGTCACCATATCTAGGAATCTATCTTAACCATATCACCTTCTGTTTTTATTTTTGCAATTTTTGTGTTTCTCTAAGTGATTTGGTAGGGCACCAGTATCAAATTGTTATCACTGCCAGGATGAAGTGTTTGATATAAAGCCTCATTATTGTATTAGTTAGACCATTATTCAAAAAAAAAAAAAAAAATGACTGACACTTTGATAGCAATACATGTGTGTTCTCCCTGTCTCCGTCGCCTAAGCAAGCGTGGAATGCAGGATCCATGAGAACTATAATGTATGTTGTCAATGCATTTAAAATGTTTTCAATAAATTGACCGCTGGGACCCTTGTATATACCAGCTGAGTCGATAATTAGTTTAAGAAATAAGACTAGTGGGAGCGTATCTCAAGCCATTCATCCTGGCACTGACCTTCAGACAGATATGGGAAACACCGTTCACCTTAGTCAACACGTGCAAACTTCATTTTGTCTATATCCATCTTCTAAATCTTTTCATGTGATTGTACTTTGATAGATTCTGAGTATCGTGGATAAACAACTATTTAAGTAGAGTTTTGAATTATTGTATGAATTTAAGTACGCTGAGTGAAAACTCATGTACAGCAACTCATATAGGGTAATGATTCCCATAGCCAAAGAATTTTGTAGCCAACTAAATATTTTGTTTAGTGTCTACCCTTAATCGTTCACGAGTCGCTAAAATTTGGAGTACAGGTTTTGTGGGTAAACCTCTTGTAAACCCTCACGAGACAAAACTCGTCCACTAGGGACACCTAGGGGTTTAACGGCTTATTACATATGCTAAATGTAGTCGCGATTCCTGCGAAAGTGAGTTAGGATTTTATTTTCTAGATTAGATTTGCTCGAGGATTAGCAAATAATAAGTTTGGGGGTATTTGATAGATACGTTTTCGTGTCTAATTTGTTCTTAATTTGTTCTTTGTTAAAACTCAATTTTGTACTAATTTTGTGATTTTATGAAATAATAGGTATTTATGGAAAAATAACATTTGGGAAAAATTGGCATGGAAAATTGATAAAGGCACCCGAAAATTGATAAAGGCACCCGGACATTGGATATGGGCACCCCTTCTTCACGGTTCAAAAACTTAATTTGGCGGGAAGATTTTGGCTTAAATGCAGATTTGATTCTGAGCATAATTTTCACGTGATTTTTGGGTCAAAAATCACAGAGAATGATTACCATAACTAAAGTGATAAATCATGACCAGAAGATACGTGAAAATCACTAGAAATATTCAATCACAGATCATGATTATTTTTTCTTCTCTCGAGAGAGAAATATTTTCGGGAATGATTTGGTGAAGAGAATATCCTCAAAGAATCAGTATCAAATAGCTATATTCATACACCAGAGACGATTAAAAGATACTCAGAGATACCGAGGATCGAATCATATCAAAAATCAAGAAAAAAAAATCATCGGGTTAATGAGTTCCTGTTGAGAATTAATTGAGGGATTTGGAGGTGTTATGAAGCTATGAAAAGGGGTTTCGGGTATCATAGAAGGGGAGAGGAAGCTTAGGGTAAGGTTTATAGAGGCAGAGAAGCTCGAAAAATCAATTGAGAAATTCTGCTGCTGCTGGTGCACGAAGAACAGGAAACGGCGACGGAAGCTTCAACCAAAAGGCGACGGAATCTTCATCCTGTTTGCAACAAAATCTTCATCATGTTTGCAACGATTAATTCAAATCAGCAACATTTGTTCTTCAGACCCTCTGTAACAGTGAATCTGTAACGCATATAATCGTTTCTAATTCACTGTTTTCTCTATTTTTCTCATTTTTAATCATTTGTGAACATTTTGATAATTGAATTGTAATTGTGAGCAAATGAAAAATATGAGGAGCTAAACCCCATCTCTGAGGCGACGGTGGAAGCTACTTTTTCCAAAATTATGTGGTAATGTTTATTTAATTAATTTATGCAATTATTTTATGATTGTTTGCCTTAATTAACAATTGATTTAATAATTTTTATAGTGCAATTGTGATTTCGTTAGATGGTTTATGCTTTGCCTAGGGTTTAGATATTCCATGCTTTTGTTATACAATTTCTGCTTTAAGAATTTACTTATTGCAACATTTTAGAATCGAATTAAAAGTTAAAATTGCATAATTATAATTATTGAATTTAATCGTTATAAAAATTGGAAAAATAGTGGAAACCTAACCTCAGTTTTCTCTCAACTTTTTTCTGAATACTATTTTCATATTTTGTGTATATTTTTAGTTTAAAATTATATTATTAAAATCTAAAATCAGTCTTCACAAGTTCGAGAAACAAACCCGTTTTTACCACTATCTAAAATTACATCATGATCTCTTGGTGGCCTCATGTAGCTCAGAGAAGGTTTGAAATCGTAAATTTTCTAACAAGGCACGATAAACAGGAATCATACCGTTAATGCAAAGCTCCACCAATTGTTGCTCAGTCATGTTCTGATGGTGGCAGTCGAGAGCTTGTGTCCTGAACCTCTTTACATACTCGTTGGGATGCTCGTTATTTCTCTGGAACATTCTTCCCAGATCCAAAAGAATGATTTCCTCAGAGATAAAGAAATAATTTTTATAAAAGGCATCAACTATCTGAGACCAACTAGAGATATTATTGGGAGCAAGGTTGTTGTACCAAGTATAAGCTCTTCCCGTAAGATATTTCGAGAATTCGTTGAGCCGCAATACTTGATTATATCCATGCACTCCTAATGACTCCAAGAATTGAGAAATATGTTCTCGAGCGTTTCCGATGCCATTGTACAATAAAAATGGTGGAGATGAATATCCGCTCGGCAGTGCAACCCTTTGAATTTCTACTGGGTAAGGGGCTTGGTGTTGATGGAACGAAGATGAATCTTCATTTCCACGAATTCGCAGGAGCGTTTCTAGGTCTTCACGAATGACAAAGTTTTGTTGTTGTTGACTCTTTTATGGTACACGATCGGTGATGATATGTACCTCATCATCTTCTTGTGCATTAGTTTTTGACGTTTTAGCACCGCTGGCGGTTGCGTTATTGGCTTTCTCCATTTGACGATGACGTTGCTCCGGTATTAACTCTTTCATTAAAGTTTTAAGGAAGGTAAGAACTTCCTTATGAGTGGAGTCCATGGCTACTTGAGTTTCAGCCAAAGTCTTTTGTAGTTTCATTAAATCGCCTATGGTTGCTGATGCATGCTCCTTGCTTTTGACACCTTCAGTGGTACGGAGAGGAGTTTTGGTATTTTCAGTGGTGGTGTTTTTAGGAATGATCTCTGGAGTTCCACCACTGGTATTGCCAGTATTAGTAGCGGATGATGAACTTAAACTGAGATTGGTTGTTGAACCTGACCTAAGATCCACCATTTTTGAAGAATTGAATTTTGTTACCAAGAGGTTGATCTCCAGCTGTGGTCGCTAATTGTTTGTACCTAAAATTTGCTCCTACGAAAAACAATATATATTGTTGAAGTAATTTTTAGGTTCAAGGATCAAAAACGTACAAAATGAATCCAAACAAGAAGAATGTATGTTTATGTTTTGCTTCGGTTATAGAAACAGGAGATGGGTTGATCTTAGGGGAGGGGAATAAAGAAAGTTGAAAGAATTGTGTGTTGTAGTAGAGGAATAACAGAGCTTCTGAGAATGATTTTCTATCTTTTCCCCCCTTGTCTTTGAAATGGGCTAAGTAGCCTATTTATAATGATTGGTAACACACACTTTCCCTGTAAAGTAGTGGAAGTGGTGTGGATATGGAGAGATGGAGGTTGTGGGAGTAATCGTCCACTATTTCTTGGGAAGTTTCTGGAAACTTCTAGATCATTACTTCATCATCTCTTCAACCGCTTCAACCGTCATCTCTACTTTGTAACTTCGTTGTCATAGGGTGTTTCCACGACCATGTTGTTGTAACCACCAGATCAAAACCCCATGTTTAATCCTCCCATATAATATGATTTGATGTCTCGTAAGAGTTAGTGGAGTCATGGCTTCAGAGCAGTGAGTTTTGTTTGTAAAATATTGTTGTTATTAGATTTTATACCAATTTGTCGTGATAATATCTTAGGTAATGGTGCTAGCAAAGAAGAATAGTGCTGGCACAAGCGATAGGGAGTGACAAGGCATCAATAACAGAGCGTGGCACAGCAGCAGCAGCGCAGCGCTAGCGACAAGGCTAGCACTAGTGGTAGCACTGTTGTGCTGCCGCTGGCATTTTGCTATTGTCTCTGCTAGCACTCTTGTGTGACTTTGTTGGCTTCTAGCGTGGATTTCTTGAATTTTTTGACTTTGTTGTCTTATTAGTTTGACGCGTTCGTGCTAGGAGCATGTTTAGGGCTTACTAATTCATGTACTGATTGATGTCAGGGATATTTCCTGTGTGCTATTGTTATTGTCCTTTGCTAATGTTGTGACCATGACTATGGCCTATTTAGGGTTTCTCAGTCTTGTGAGATTTAATTGTTAGTATTTATGCTTAATATTTGTGTAGTGCATACAGAACATATTCAAGAGATTCAGCCGCGGAAGTTTGTAACTTGAAATTATGCTTGATGCGACTCTGCAATTTAGATGGTATGCATCTAATTAGCGTTTCCATTAACATATAGCATCGCCTTTAGTCTGAATGTACACAATTTTGTATAACCAGTCGTGCTATTTTATACAAGTAGTTCGCATGGATGCACACGAAATAGCGAGGTTTTAGTTGAATAAATCTCTGAAATTTCTCTTGTGCGTATATATGCCAAAAGAGCTGCAGGTCTAATTTAGCTAAGAGATGAATATCCTTTCTCGATTTTCTTGCAGAATGTAGGATAGAATAGTATTCATAATTCTGATGCTTGTTAGAAATTAATGTATATTTATTTCATGCTTCTGCAGGTAGGCAAAAAGCAGCGTTATAAGGGGAGTATTACGATTTTCTCCCTTGTCAAAAACTCACCTCAACAGCAATATTTGTAATTCCTCCAAAATATTTGCAATATCTTGCATTCATACTTGGGATTTCGATTTATTAATCAAGCAAGGTATTATTTCTTTCAAAAAAATATATGTTTGCAAATCATTCAAAAATCTCTACCTATTAAAAATCCCAAACTAAAACCACAAAAAATCATATGTCTCAGAAAATCTAGAAAAATCCTTTGAAAATCGGTTCAGCACCTTCGGAATACGTCTTCTCCACCTGTCCAAGAATCTCAATTGCAAGAATAAACTCCTGGGAAAGTCTCTCAACTTCATGTCTAGCTCTGGTGACCATCTCCGAGTTGTAAGATACACCTTTCTCCTGCAAATAATTTTCAATAGCTTCTAAATGACGACAAAGACATAAGATATTAAGCTCAGCTCTTTCAGCCTCCTCCAAGGAATCCTTCCAATCTTGAAGCACCACCTCAAAAACTTCTCTACGGGGAAGGGAAACCATATCATGCACAGTCGGCAACAACATAGATACATTCTTCTCCAGAGTACGATAATTTTGGGGGTTATCTACGAAGAAATGACCAAACTTCTTTCATATCTTGGTATACATCTCAGCATTGGCATACGGAACAGTGAAACCCCCAATACACATGTATTCGAGCCGAGTCCTGTCAAACTTGAAATCAAAATTAACTCCAGCATTCGGGTATTCAACCTGAACTATCTCTATCATGTCAACAGTATGTACGATAACGCAACTCGGAGTGCTTTCTTCAACAACTACATCAGAAAAATCTCTCTCATGATTTTGAGATGGAAAATAAACATCACCAGCTCCACTGCTCATTGTAATCTCCAATCCTTCACCTACAAGTTTATCTCTCTGATTTGGTTGATTCTCCCCCTATAAATGGAGACATTCTAGAGATAATGAGCTAAAATAGCTTAAACACAAGGAATTGGAGCATAGATCATAAAGTTCATAAAATATGTCCATTAGCAACCTAAACATTCATTAAAAAGTGTTTTGGGTCATGGAATATGGGTCATGTGAATTTTTATCCAGTTTTGGATGTTCAATGATTATTTGAGTAGAGTTTGCATTCTTATATGAATTTTAGTACGCTGAGTGAAAAAAAACTCATGTACATCAATTGGATTCATACAGGGTAATGATTCATATAGCCAAAGAATTTAGGATGACACTAACCATTCTAGGTAGATGGAAACATAGCTCTTATCTATAGGAATTGGTGTGCCCAGCTAAATGGTCTATTCATATCTGGATGCACTCAGATGTTAGAAATAACATGATAATCATTGAACAAGCATATCTCGGAATCATCATAATCATCACTTTTTATTTTTATTTTTGCAATTTTATGTTTCTCTAAGTGATTTGGTGGGGCCCTAGTATTGACATAAGGTCGTAGCTCGGATGCGTTAGAATTTTAATTTTCTTGAAGAAAAAAAGAAAAAAAAATTGACACTTTGACAGCAATATGTGTGTGTTCTCCCTGTTTCCGTCGCCTAAGCAAGCGTGGAATGCAGGATCCATGAGAACTATCATGTAACCTGTTGAAAGGAGCATGCGCTTAGATTCAAAATATCTAATCATGAACTCGAAAAAAAAAAGGAATAAATTATATATATATATAATAATAAAAATAGGAGCATCCGAGACGAACTTTATACTAATATTTTGGGAAACATCGTTCACCTTAGTCAACATATGCACCATTCATCACTTCTATATCCATCTTCTAATCTATTCTTATGTTTGAATTTGATTGATTCCGAGCAATGTGAATTTTTATCCAGTTTTGGATGTTCAATGATTATTTGAGTAGAGTTTGCATTCTTATATGAATTTTAGTACGCTGAGTGAAAACTCATGTACAGCAATTGGATTCATACAGGGTAATGATTCATATAGCCAAAGAATTTAGTATGCCAACTAAATAGCTTGTTTAGTGTTTACCCTCAATCGTTCACAGGTGGCTAGGGTTTGGAGTAAAGGTTTTGTGGGTACACCTCTTGTAAACCCTCACGAGACTACAAATCATCTAATAGGGACACCTATGGGTTTAAAGGCTTATTGCACACGCTAAGTGCAATCGCGATGCCTGCGAAAGTGAGTTAGGCTTATTTTTTAGATTTGCTCGAGGACTAGCAAATAATAAGTTTGGGGGTATCTTAAAGACACATTTATGTGTCTTATTTAGTCTCGTACTTGTATTAATAGTCCTTATATTTTGTACTAATAATATGATTTTATGTGCTTTTAGGATTTTTGGAAGAATAAACTTTTGTGGAGAAAATTGGCTTAAAAAGTGTTAAAAACACCCCCAAAGAAATTGATAAAGGCACCCATCAGAATTGTTAAAGGCACCCCCTTAGATTTGATAAAGGCACCCAGGTTTTTACTAAAGGCACCCACCTCTTTTGAGTTTAAAATAAAAAATGGCGGGAATTTAATTCTAATCAATATATGAATCAGTGAACAAGATTTGGTGATTATTTAGGAGATATATGGAGATAACTATACTCTTACCCCATTAAAAGTACGAGTCATACAAGATCAAAACAATAAAACACAAAATATCTTATTTCTTCCAAAATATAATCACTCGGGGTTGATTGGAGAGAAAATATTATAGATTGAGAATCAGGTATAAATTTTTTTCCCAAGCTC
Source organism: Papaver californicum (assembly GCA_023531435.1). Taxonomy (NCBI): domain Eukaryota; kingdom Viridiplantae; phylum Streptophyta; class Magnoliopsida; order Ranunculales; family Papaveraceae; genus Papaver; species Papaver californicum. Next base: position 4,259,207 of record JAJJMC010014297.1, on the reverse strand, counting down.
TTAAGAAAGCACAATATCAAGAGGCTATTACTCTCGAATCTGGTTATGGAAACAGGATCAAATCATGATCGAAGAAAATGGTCGGAAATATTTCTCATCAATGAAAAAAAGATCTGTTGCAAATTTTAAGAAGAGATTCGAGTTGTTGGGAGCTTAGTATAAATAGGTAAATGTGTAGGAAGCAAAAGGGGGGGTCTGGAGAGGCCAGAAATGAAGAATCAGAAATCCAGAAAAAATCTTCTCATGATCATGATGAAGAAGATGAAGATTCTGTTGCGAAAAGTTTGAAGCTTCTGTGGCCAAAAGTTTGAAGATTACGTTGCTAAAGCTTTTAACTTTGCAACGTGTATCTTCCTTTGCACCTTTAGTTCCGGTGAAACAATTATCCCTCTATAACAGTGAGTCTGTAACGTTTATAAACGTTGCAAACTCACTGTTTTCATTATTTTCAAACACTGTGAGCTATGTACCAAACTTTTGAGGGTGTTTTGAGCAAGATGAGCTAAACCCTATATGCTGAGGTGACGGAGGGAGCCATTGTTTCAATAAAAGTGGTGTATTTCTATTTTAATTAATTTTTGCAATTTCTTTTATGATTATTTGCATTGGTTGAAAATTTGATTTAATGATTTTTATTAAGCAGTTGTGATTTCGTTAGATGGTACATGCTTTGGCCTAGGTTTTAGATGTTCCATGCTTTTGTAATACAATTGTTATTTTAAAAATCTACTTGTTGCAACATTTTAGAATCAAATTAAACGTGAAAATTGCATGAATATAATTATTGAATTGAATCACTTTAATTGGTTAATGGTGAAATCCATAACCTCGGTATTTGTTAATATTATTTTCATATTTTGTGTATAATTTTAGTTTAAAATTAATTTATTAAATCTAAATTCAATATTCACAGGTTCGAGCGAACAATACTTTATTTACCACTATTGACAAAACCATCATGCAGCAAGACTGCCACGTCCTCCAAGGTGATTGTTAACTCACCCCAAGCGAATGCTGCTGAATGGGCTGGACCGCACCAACGAGAAGCAAATGCAAGCAGACCCTTCGTGTCCTTGTTAATGCTCAAAGTCTTAGACACTTGCACGGTATGGAATATCTTAGCCTTTTTTAAAACCAGTTTCACCTTAGGATTCTTCAACATAACTTTAGCCCATCCTTTCCACTCAGACTGAGGAGTTTGGAACGTCTAAAATGAAAAAATGAAGGCAAGTATTCTCCTCTATGCAAACAGCACCTGACAAGATCCTATGGATAAATACTTTAAGACTGAGGGCGCTATTGATGTGCGGAACAAATTTCCAACATAACCAGGGTCAGCAGTCTCGTCAACAACACCATCAAAGAGATTATCATAGATGCTGGGCACATCGTCTAGAGAAATAACATCAGAGATTTTTTCTTCTACCACGACTAGAAACAGTGTAGCATTGTCTTCCTCATCGTTAGACATCTACAATTGTTTCAAAAAATATTTACATCAACTACTGGGGAAATCATGCGCAGGGTTTGGTTTTATTTTATGCATATATATAGTATGGGTATGCAAATACATGCTTATATATATAAATTAAAAACCAACATCAAGGAAAATTGTCACAAACCCAAGTTTAGCTGGTTAAGATCTTAACAACGCTGCAGTGAAGCCAATGAAGGAGTATCACAATCAGAGACAACAATTGTAGAATTGAGTTCACCTGCAAGATGTTATCAAGAGAGGATCAGAGATCAAGTCAATGCATGCTTATGCAGCGAAGCAAGCAATAATAATTGAAAGGGGGAATAAACACCTACGCCAAAAAAAAATATATATATGAGCAAGCAACTCACGTAAAAAGCAAAGAATAAATTAAAAAAAATAACGTGAATTATTCACGAAAATAAAATAAAATAAAATAAAGGGAGCGCTTACCTGGTCGTTGAGAATGGTCGGAAGTTGGCCGGCGTCGATTGGCCTGTGACGTCACTGGCGGGAAGACTTTTGTTGATGCTCGGAAAAAAAAAAAGGAAAAGGAGGGGGAGCTCTGATCGGTGGTGATTAGGAGAGAATAAAAGTAAGGGTTTACTCCCTTTTATAGTAATTGGTTTCCAAATTCAGGTCAAGCAAGGGTTTCTTCTTTGAATTCATGGTCTCGTGCCACATACAGGTCAATTTTGGTCTCTCCGTCATACAAATCAACCACGCCTCACTAGCTTACACTTTCCATACGATGCTCTATCACTTGCAAGCACTGCTACATCAACCATTGCCCCTTCAGCAATTGTTCGGCATCAACGGAGCATCACCAAATTGAAATTCCTGGTAATATCTGACAACTAAGCTTGCTGATTTATTTTGCTTATGTCAGTAAAAAATCACCATCTAGTGCTTACCACGAAACATTATTATTTCGCACTAAGCAGGGGACTTAATGTTGATGGTGAGTTTTTGACAAGGGAGAAAATTATAATATTTCCTCTGCTCAATTGCAGAAGCATGAAATAAATATGTATAAATTTCAGACCTGACATCAGAATTATAGATACGTATTTCTATCTTACATTCCGTAAGAGAATTAAGAACGTATATTCAGCTCATGGTTAGAATAGCTCTATAGCTGTTTATACATTTATGCACTTTCAAAATTTCAGGGCTTTACCTAGCTAAACCCTTGTTATTCATGTGCATTCATATACACTATTTGTATTAATCAGAATATGATGATTATAAAAAATTACGAGCGTTCAGAATAGAGTTTATGCCATATCTGAATAAAAACGCTAATTAGATGCATACCATCTAATTGTAGAGTCGCGTCAAGCATTATCTCAAGTAGCAAACTTCCACGGCTGAATCTCTTGAAAATGTTCTGTATGCACTACATAAATGCTAACATTAAATCTCATACAATTGAGAAACCCTAAACATACCATAAATATGGCCACGATGTTAATGAATGCCAAAGCTAGCGGAGCATAGGCAATAACCATGGTACTAGCAAGTGCCAGCCTTAGCAAGTTCTAGCCACATTCCCAACACAAATGAGTAACATATGCATGTGCCAAAGGCCAAAAAGCAAACTAAGCCAACAAATCCAATATGTTCACGCGCCAAACAGGACCTAGAAGTGCTAGCGGCAGCACTGGCAACATGCTCACGCGCCAAACAGGCCTCAGCAGCGCTAGCACTAGCGCCAGCCTTGACGCCTTGCTAGCCTTTACCCATTTCCCTTTCCTTACGTATGTCATCTTGCCCATACGTGCCAACCTTACTTGCTCTTGTCATCCTTGCCCCTTGATAACTAGCAATAATACTAAACCATTATCTCACGACAAACTCACAAATTACTCACGTGTTTTGATTCCATGACTCCACTAACTTTTACGAGAAATCAAAACAATTACATGGGGGGAACTTTATGGGGTTTTGGTCTGGTGGTTATAGCAACATGCGGTCTGGCAACACCTCATGATAAGAAAGTTACAAAGTAGTGGTAAGGCTGAAGCAGCTAATGGAGTAATGGAGTAATGGTTTCCCAAAGATTCAAAGGCGGTTATACCATTATCCCCACGACTTCCACTTCTCCATCTCTTCACTACCTCCACTACTTTACAAGGAGAAGTGTGTGCTACCAATTATTATAAATCAACTACTTATCCCATTTCAGAAACACAACAAGCTTACCACTTTCATAAGCTCTGTTATTTTCTCCAATAGTTCATCACTTCTACACATAATTTATCACACTTATTTCCTTCAACTTTCTTTGCTTCCCTCCCCTAAGATCAACCTATTTTCTCTCTTTGTGACCGAAGCAAGACGGAACGGCTACTTTCGTGGTTTAGGCCTGTCATATACGATTTTGATTTCCGAATCTAAAGAAAGTACTTCAACAATACATTTTTTTCCTAGAAGTAATTTTAAGGTACTAACACCCTAAAAACAAAAAAAAAATACTACTTAACTAAATTGGAATAACAAAGCATAGTTCGGTTAAAAAATAAAAACTTCGGCTAAGATAATCACACTATCAATTTAACCGAAGAAAAAGTTCGGTCAATAAACAAAATGTTAGGCTAGCATCCATCCTAGTATTCCTAGCAAATTGTAATGTCTGGTTCAACTTTTTTTTTAGGCCTAGCCGAAGTTTTTCCTAAAAAGTTCGGTCAACAAAAAAAAAAGTTCAGCTATAATATATCATTTTTCCTCTAAAACAGTGTATTGTTCGGTTGGAATGTTAATTTTGGAGGATAGCCGAACTTTAAGTTTACATTTCGGACTAAAAATTTCGGTTGAAAAATCAAAATATCGATATAGACGAACTCTGCAGTACGGCTAAAAAATCTAGAGAAATAAAAGTTCGGCTAACCCTAAAATTGTTTCTCAACCGAACTGTTCTTCGTGTTTTTCAGAAACAGAAAGTTCGGTTGAGACGAGAAGGATAAAATACTATGTTCCTAGCCGAACTTTGATCTGCTATTACATTTTGGACCCTAGTTTTTATGATTTGAAGTCGAATCAACAATCATAAACGCATAAAAGCGAAGGGGCTTGTCGGAAATTACCTTCTAATTTGCATGTTGGCTTGATCAGTAATTGGTTCTCTCGTTTGGGGCTCGATTTCGGGTTCAACAACCGGCTCTTCAACTTCTTATTGATTTGGTTGATTGGCTGCTTGATTTGCAAGCGCCGCAAGCCCAGGATTAGGTCGTACATCTCTACCACATTGTTTAACACGAGTCATTTGTAGACGATAAAATTAATCGACGCTGAAATTCGTTTATGAACCGACAATTAATCGTTTATGGAAGATGGAGAGGGAAAAGGAAGAAAAAAAGTTTAAAAATAAAAATTCGATTAAAAATTATGATTTTATTTTAAGATTTAGGTTTGTATTTGTTTTGGTTTGGATAATTATTAAATTAGGATAAATTTAATAAAGGATAATTTAATCATTTTATCATATTAAAATAACCTTAATTTTATAAGACTAAGTATATAAGGATCCCTTAAATTACGAGGGTTACCCAAAAAAATCGTTCTTTATAAGGTCACTAGTTTTAAGTCCATCTAATATACAAAGGTCACTAAGATTCGAACTCGACACCATTTACACCCTTAAATAAATTCTGAATTAAAGTCTAAAGTCATAAAACAACCGAGTTTTACGATTAGTTAAAATAACAGTCTCTCTGATCTACAGTTTTTGGGATCTGGGTTTTTCTTTAATGCTTAAAAGAAAAAAAGAAAGTTAAAGATTTCATGTTTTAATAATTGATTTTATCAAACTTCTTAATATTTAAATTGAAATCATTTTTACTGTTTTATAATTAAATCAAAGAAGAAACTAAAAACTATTCATTGATCAACCAATGTCGGATAATTAATGACTTTTAAACTCTGGGTTTTATTCATTGATGCAGATCTTAAAATGGGTGTCCTTAAGTAATTAAGTTCTTTGATTCTTAATTACTTGAATTTTCCACTGTTTAAATTTTTTTATTTTTTTTTTTGAGTTTTGGATTTGATATAGATATGTATAATCAATCGTCATCATCACATTCAAGGGGGGGAGTGTTTTGTAATCCTGGATTACTAAGACTTGTTATGCTTTTGATTAGTATATGTTTGGTTGGTTATTTGATTACACATCCATTAAATTTGAGTTCAAGAGGAGGAAAGAATTTACCGCGTCGACTTTCATGTCCTCCATGTGTTTGCGATTGTTCCTCAGAGGCTCTTTTCTCCTTGCCATCAGGTATATGTTCTGTAATTTATAGCAATTTTGATATATTATGATCTTGATTTTCTTACAAGCAAAATGGTATTGGGACAATGATTCATTTTCTGTTGATAAGCGTGACCTGTTGAAGGATCGTTTGATCAGTACTTATCATTGTAGTTGTTGGTGTTTATATGAACAGATTCGTTATCTCATCTTTGCCTTGTATATAGATTTCACTGTCAGTTTTAAACACATGGTTTAGTGCTACTTAATATAGATCATGTAGACTATTTTTGTTTTGTTATAGTGATTTCAGGGTTCTATAGAACTCTCCATGGCTCTGCTGGTGGATTAAGTTATTTGCTTAGACAATCATTAGTTTTTTCTTTTTCTTCATTTTTGTTTGGTTTTTTGTGCTAATATCATTTCATGTGTCCTCTTGCAGGGTTGCTCAATAACTCGCTATTAGGTGAGTCATTCTTGTTCTTAAAGATAGAAAACATAACTTTCTTTTCGCAAGTCCTTGTTTGATGGAGAAACAATATGGTTTATTTCTTTTGCAGAGATTCAATACTCAAACTTCATTCGTGTGTTACTTTTTATTCCTTTGTTCATTCATAATTTTCTCTTATTTGTGTAGATTGTGGCAAAAATGATCCTGAAATGAATTCCGAAATCAAGAAAGACTCAATAGACTTACTTTCTGAAGAACTAAGCCTACTAAAAGGTGTAATGGAAGACAACATGAAACATACTAGAGGATTAATATCAGATACAAGGAAAACATCTTCTCAGTACCAAAAAGAAGCAGAGAAATGCAATGTAGGCATTGAAACTTGTGAAGAAGCAAGAGAGAAAGCCGAAGTGCAGCTCAGAGCTGAGCTTAAGCAATCAGCATTATGGGAATCACGTGCACGAGAAAATGGATGGAAGGATCTGTGAAGAAGATGTTTATAAAAGAAAGGTTGGCATCATTGAATGTTCTGAATCAAGATTTCTTTGATTCTTTCTAAATGGGTCTTTGCCTCAGATATGCCCCTCTGCTTTCATCGACTACAAATTTTGTGCATATGAAGCAGATAAATTTTGTTTATTTTTTGTTTGCTATGTAGGAGTATTTGCACATCTGTTTTGTTAGCACTAGATTTATAATTGGATTTTTTTGTATAAATGCAAATACTGTTACATTAAGGTGTCTAGTTTGGGTTGAGATGCCTGGAGAAATTATCTCTTAGTAAACAATCTTGCCATTTAATATATTTTTCCATTAAATGGTTATTTTGTAGGCTATGTTAGCAAAAACCTTATCTCACTTCCTCTGTCGAAAGAAATGCCAGTTTAATTGTGTTGCAATGTGAGCCGACCTACAAGAGAAAGAAATGCCAGTTTCCCCTAGTTACATTGTGTGGCTGTGTGAGCCAACCTCGGCAAAGAGGAGACGACAGGCTTCTTTTCCACCAAATCTTAATTTTGTCAATGAATGGAATTCTTGAAAAGAAATAAACACAAAAATATAGGAGTTATGAATAAAACACAAGTGTACAAAAACTATCATCTCCCACAGTCAACAGATGAGTAGATCCCATTTTCCAATGTTCTAACAATTTTCTTCAGTGAGTATGATGATAGATACGAACCAGCAAATTACTTCCAAATTAACAACAAAGCTCTAAGACATGTAATCAAAAGATAAATCACTTTTTTTTTGTTGATGAACTCCTTCTTTCAACCTCCTTCTCTGCGACTTGGACATAAAACTCTGCTCCTACCATCTCATGGATTTCACATTTCAGTGATTTACTCATTTCTACTGTTGTAATGATAACGTCAACAGTGAGAGTGATTCCCAAACTAGTTAAAACACGAATTGCATTAGCAATCCGACAAATGTTTTGTCTTGTCTCTAGAGGAGTGTAAGTTTGTTCTTGTTCTTCAAGACTCATTAATTTTGTATTGGGTTTGCTTGTCTGTTGCAACCCTGGTTTATTCTCTTGATCATCAATTATCATGTCGTCTCTAACTTCAACATGTTCACCAACCCAGACGAATCCATTACATCCTAGAATCAAGTCGATGCCATAGTCTTGAAGGTGGTGGAAATGCTGTTTTCGTCTCTTCACCAAATAAGAGGAGACACTAAGCAATTGACCTTTCTCAAGCTGCACGACAATAAACCACATAATATTCAGAAACAATGAGGCAAAATCCTTACACATCACTTATGTTCAAGAAGTTAATGTGGCCAACTTTTGTTTGTTTTTTCTAGCATACATAAATCAGCAACAAAGCTGAGGTTCACTATTAATGGTTTGGTTCTAGCAGCTACAAAGCATTTACGGTATTAGGTTGTTTTTCCAAAAAAAAAAAACTATACACATTTGTGAAAAGCAAGCATTATTCTAGAGATTGAGCAAATGTCTGAAAATACTAACAGACAATACAGAATGATAGATCAAAGCCAACCTTTCCATACTTCTGACTCCTTGCTTGAAGGTGCAAAGTCCCATCATGCTGGAAACCACGAACTTCAGCCTAAACAAACAAATTTGAAGAAAAGAATCAATCATCCATCTCATGAAGGAAAGGTAAAGTTATGTTGATACTATCAAAAAGGCAAAGTAGGCCATGAGGGGATGTAAATGCACATCTTAATTCCTATGATCTCTCCATACCATTCGAAAGTTCAACTCCCAATAGTAACAGATTGATCCTGACTGGAAACATTTGGTTTTTGACCTTACCAGCCCATAAGAACCCTTCTAAAGCAAAAGGGGATAGTTGCGAAAGTGTCTACCCATCAAAAGAGTAATTCATAATTTTAAACATATCCTGGATAAGTATAACTCAAGTCTTTAAGTGCAAAACGGGTTCATGTTATTTTTCTTACAATTATTTGAAAAACCAGCAGAGAAGAATTCAAAGAAGTAATGGACTTACACAAATGACATCATTTTCTTCAAAAATGGAACGCATATTCAGTTCATCAGTAGCTGTTCTCCTTCTCTACCAATCAAAGAAAGAAAACAGACAAGTAAATCAGTTAAAAGCTTTAAACATACAAAAAACCAAAAATACAAGTAGAGAAATACTTGTATATACCTGGATACCATCAGGCAAATTCATAGACGAAAGCATCAAGACTGCATCTTGACTAAAATTAATTTCTAGTCTCCAACGCTTCGGAGCAACCTACAATATGGTAAACAACAAAAACAACATTAATTTCTAGCCTCCAACGCTTCGGAGCAACTTACAATATGGTAAACCACAAAAACAACATTAATACAATCAAAACATACTTCAAACGTTCAAGGAACCCTTACAACCGTAATTAAGCATTCTGAGATGAGCATCAGTAAAACAACCACACTAAATAATGTGTTCTTTTAAAAAAAGAGTTGGTGAAAATCCAAAAGAAACAGTACCTCAATGACGCGACCAACAATTATATCTCCAGTCTCTGGCTTGTATCTATAGTTAAAACATATAACTAGTAAGAACACTGTCATTTTATAAATTGTGTGATGAAAACTAGGGTTTCTGTTCAATCATCTAAACCAGACTTCACAGAAAATAGGGCTTTTATTTATGCTTACCTAGCTCTTAAAGTACGAACATAAACAAGCTTGTTAACTCTCTCTACAACTCCACATAGAGTTGCTACTATTTCTCCATCAACCTCAGATGTTCCATGACCCCTTCATTCAAACCCCCAAAACAAACAAAACCCATTAATAATTAATCAAAATCACAATAAAAAGTAACTATATAACTTCATTGAGGAATTTCATCGAACACTAGTCGAGTTTTTAGATGGGATTTTGTTTGTCAAAACAAAACCCTAAATACAAAGAAACCCATCAAAAACATCAGATTATTTTCATGAAATAACAAATTTGAAATGTTTAAGAGATGGGTTTTAGTTATACTAACTTGAGAACACCTTCTTCATGGTTAACAGGGATAGTATCAGCAACAGTTACAGAAGCATTAGATGAAGAACTAACTCTTGATGATATTTTCTCAAGATGTTCAATAGCTGTTTTTAATCTAACCTTCTGTGTTTGATTCAATGATACTTGTAACTCTCTCATGTCTTTCATCTTCTCACTTTTCAGAATGCAAACTGTGTTTCAATGGAAAAAGAAAGCAAGGGTTTTACCGGAGATGACTAGTAGGTTTATGGGTTTTTGATTGGTACAGCAATTTCGATTCTGTATGTGCAAACGATTCGAGTCAAGTCGGCCAGTAATTTTTGGTCCAGAGACTCAAAAAGAACGTAGTTAATATCGGATTTCGGTTTGTACCGGTCGAGAGCGATATACTGGTACACCTTTGTATCGAGGATATTTTGGTTCTAAATATCGGTAATATTGGTCTACATATTTTATACCTATAATTATTATATCAAATGTTTTTCAATATTGGACCTATTAAGACATAAAACTAGTACTCATTTTTCTAAAATACCATAAAAAACATGAGTAACAATTGAAAACCCTAGAACAATAATAAGGAAATTCATTTTTTTTTTAATTAAAAACCATAATTTCGGTTACCGTTCCATTTCGGCCATTTCGGTTAAACCGTATCGCCGATATTTTCGGCAAAAACCGTTCCACCGGTATAGGCTGTTTCGTATCGGATGATCCCGATAAAACCGACGATATTTCGGCTGTACCGGCCGAAATAAACTACACTGCTCCAAACTTAAATGTTTCCAGGTCACACCCCTCACTTTACTTTTCTCCCTACTAAGAGCAAGGGCTATGGGATAGAGTGTTTAAACATTTTATCCATTTCAAAATGGAGGAATGATTAGGTGAAAAAGTGTTTTTTACACTATGGGATAGTAGGATAAAAGAGCTAGACGGGTGAACTTCCCCCGTCTAGCTTTTAAAACTTATTTTAATAAAATAATAGCCAGCCGGGTGAAGTTCACCCGTATGGCTTTCAAATCTGTTTTTAACCGTATAATCATTGAACTTCAGCCGTTGGATAAAACTTTTACCTAGACGGATGTCTGGGATCCAGACGGCCGATGTTCACTCGTCCAGTGAAGACTAGCGAACACTCCTTCTATTGAAGGAGTGATTGATAGACTTTAGGTGAAAATGTGTCTTCTCTCTACCCATAATAGGGTCTAATTTGATCAAAATTGATCAAACTCCTTCACATTGAATGAGAGCACTCTACCCATAGCCCATAGTAGGTTGCACGGACATGTTTTGAAAGATGTTGTAATCGTATTGGATACGCAATCAAGTACGCCATACGTTACACTTGTCTAACACGCGATGGATATACCACATCATATATCTGGTAAAAGTCGCACTAAAACATTTTGTGGATACTGTTGGACACTTTCCGACATGCCATAGATGATTCATATTAGTTTGAAAAATCAAAACAAACTAAATGCGACAGCTAATTTATTCTCTTTTTACTCAAATTCAATCATTATTTGTAAAAGATTTGATCATTATTTATTAATTTTATATAGTAATCAAGTATTTAAAAGTAAGAACAATCATTTTGTTGAGAAAATTATAGTAACATCTCAGTTTAATTGTGTGTATAATCAATATAGTCAATATCGTCGAGATTCTCGGTTTCGGTCTATGACCGAGACAAGTTTCTCAATCTCAACGAGATGAGATTTGACCGAAAAACTCGCCGAAACAGCCGAGATTCCCCGAGACAGGTTTAACATATGAAAAGTTTGTAAACAAAAAATAAATACAACTTTTAAAAACTTGATTTTTTTTATCTTTATTAAAAATTAATGTTATTTATTTATATATATATACATGGGTAACATATGTAAAGTGTGCAAAATGTTTACATATATTGCGGGCATAAAATTTGAAAATAAACACTTCGAGATTTCCCCGAGATACAGTTGTCTCACTGTTCCAGTCCCGGCCGAGACAACAACGAGACCCGAAATTTCCCATATTGTATATAATTCATATATAACGTGTCTGCGTAACCCGGTTTTTGAAATTTGACGTATTCTGTAACCGTGTCGTGTCGTAAAAGTGTCTTGTGTCTGTGTCCATGCAATATACGGTTGAACCAACACATTTTAACATACATTGCAGGTACTTAATGCTTAGCATGGTCCTGGGTTAAACGCCTTAGATTAGCTTAGAAAAAGCCAAGTCATCTTTGTTTGGACGTGCCGAATATACATCTCGATGAAATCAAATTTTGGAACAAACCCCTAACATCTTAAGTTCTCAACATATCCTTCGCTAAAAAGAACCATATAAGGCAAAGTTCTATCAAATGGTCATATTTGCCCAATTTGAGTTACTATGAACATGTCAAATGAGCAAATTGGCTGTGAAAATCATCAAATTTGGTGGTTTGCACATAGCGGAAAAGTCTTTGTCGAGCGATAGAGAGTTGTCACTCAGCAGACACTATGTCTCCAACAGCTAACTTTTTGCCGCTTGTAAAATCGTAATTTTCAAACTAAATTTTACACCAAAAAATTTTCACTAAAATTTTCTACTTTCTACTGTTAATTGTTGACAAAAATATTTTCAAATGGCACAAATTGCAACCCAGCTCGATTTGAAAACTCAACTTGATTTTTCGGGAGTCATACTTGAAGATGTTATTAATAAGATATGTGATGAATATAAGAAAATAGAGAATGATAAAAAGCAAAGAGGTCTTTAAATTTTAGATGTTAACCAAGTCAAATCTGCAGCTAAAAGAAAAAAAAAAAGTTCAGGGCAAGAAAAATGAAAGCAAAGAAAATTTAAAAGTTAAACCGTAGTACTGCTCATAAAAACCAGGGAAATCTTCTCAAGAGCGAATCTTTTGAAAGTTACGTCAAATGAAGATAAACAGGAAGCCAAAGATTGTCCAAGATTTTTATTGAAGTGTTTATTTAAGTTTTTACTGCCCTAGTTAATATCTTGTAAATGAGCGTAGTATAGTAAATTAATGTGATGGAGATTAGTGTTTTAATATAATTTTTAACTAATTCAATCAAAATATTAAGCTTGTTTATCCTTTTTGAAATCAAATTACATATAACTTCTTATTTAGATCACGACCTTACATTATCGCAAATCCAGTGAATATTTTTGATCAAATGTAAATTTTTTTACATTCACATTTTTGACGTATAAGCTTAACATTCACGCATTTAAATTCATTAATATTAGGTGGTGTAATTTATAAATTTACTTTACCCTTTCTTTAAAAATTAAAACAGGATAGCTTTTAATTTAATAGGATTTTGCTATTTATTTTTAATCAACACACAGTTATAAATCAACACATAGATTTCGCTCAAATATGTCAAATTAGATCAATAATCTCCGTTATATTGAATTAGAATTACATTTAATATGCTCATTGATTTTCTATATCAAGAAAGGACCAGTTAGGATCGTATTCGAGATGTCGTAACAAGGATGCAACATATTTTTGAGTAGGCTTAGGAGGTTGAGTTTCATCACCAAAACCTGCAAAAGGAACTTGGGGATTGAGGAACCAATGGGATGATAGACATTAAAGGCTCCTTTTGGAGTCGGGGTATAAAGATTCCCAAAGATTGGACCATCACCGGGAGTTTCCAGAGCCAAATCAATGCCTCGGCACCATTTTCCATGTTCTTTGGTGTTTTATTTCTTTGACTGCTTCTACGGCTTGGTTGACCTCCGCGTTGACTAGATTCATCTGGAATATCAAGACTCAATGTGTTCGTTATTTGGTCAGCTGCCCTCACATAATAATCCTGCATTTGTTATGATCGGCAATAATAATCGTTTAACCTAGTCTGCAACTCCTCATGTGTAGCTTATACCCCCAATACGGATAAGATCGTTCCATAACTTGAGAAACAATATCAACAGTAACAAGCCCCCTTTTAGATTAATACTCAACACCTCCCAATCAAACGGTGGCATAGCTAATGAAGAAGATGAACCTCCTTGTCCACTGGGATAAACGAAGGGAATAGGCGTTGGTGGTTGATGTTGGGTTGGAAGATACTTGGCATCAAGTGAAAATCTACCTAAAGCTGGCATATCCATCACTTCCAAATATTGTGGCCCCATAGCGATGGTAGGATTGCAAATTGTGCTGAATAGACGGGGATAACCACTCTTATCAATAGGGGCCATGACCAAGTTATCAGCATGTTCCCATGGTGTATTACTTTGCAACAACATCAGGTAATCATCATAAGAAATCTCCCCGTTTGGAAGTGGGTTGATTGCTTTTATTATTCTCCCCTGTAGTTGTAGAAGGTGTCTTTCGCCAAAGTATCAAACACCTTTTCTAAAACGAGAATTGGAAAACATCGATCGATGTAAACTCAACTTTAGCATTCTTTGAGCAGCTTCACTTTGTTACTGTGGATGGTCCGCATATGGCATATTAATAATATTTGGGCTTGTTCTGCACACTTATTGAATCCTTTGAGACACCTCAGATTGTTGACCGCCATCGATCTGAATTGTGATCCAGTTGTCATTCCATACTTCTCTATAATTGAAAAAATAATATTATATTTGTATATAGCAGGTTCACCAACATGGAAGTAAGTATACCACTTGTGAAAACATTGGAAAATTAAATTAGTTAGTAATTTAAAATTTAAAAAATTAAACAAAATTAAAAACTAATTAGATTTTTACCTCCAAGATTCCCCAAAAATAATTCAAACTTGGTTTGGATCCCGAGCATTCACTAAGGCCTATGTACAACCCTGATAACAATGCAGACCCCCAGTCATACGTCGGAGCTAACTCTAAATTATTAAGGGCTTCGAGAAAAACCAACATGTGTCACCGAGCTAGCATTTGAAAAAAAGACATTGTCCTAACACGTATAACACAAACACTCTTTCGAGATCATCAAAGTGGTCGGCCTTCTCATAACTTGGATCCTGGTACACTCTCAGATTATACCGTTGCAAGAAAGTCTTTGATGTGATTTTTAATAGTGGTAAATAGAGTGTCGTTCTCTCGAACTTGTGAAGACTGATTTTAGATTTTAACAAACTAATTTTAAACTAAGAATATACACAAAATATGAAAATAATATTCACAACAAAGTTGAGAGAAAACTGAGGTTAGGTTTCCACTATTTTTCCAATTTTTATAACGATTAAATTCAATAATTAGAATCATGCAATTTTAAATTTTAATTCGATTCTAAAATGTTGCAATAAGTAAATTCTTAAAGTAGCAATTGTATAACAAAAGCATGGAATATCTAAACCCTAGGCAAAGCATAAACCATCTAACAAAATCACAATTACTCTATAAAAATTATTAAATCAATTTTTATTTAAGGAAAATAATCATCAAATAATTGCACAAATTAATTAAATAAATATTATCATATTTTTTTTTGGAAAAAATAGCTTCCACCATCGCCTCAGAGATGGGGTTAAGATCCTCATATTTTTCATTTCCTCACAATTATAATTGGAAGAAGAAAATAAACAATAATAAATGAAACAGAAAAACTGCAACGATTATAAATGTTACCGCAATCACTGTTACAAATAAGTGTTTGCTGATTCAAATTAAATATTGCAGAAGAAGCTACAGGAAATATGACATTTTCTTAGCGTTGTAATCTTCAAATGTATTAGCCACGGGTGCTGCGACTCTTTCTGAATGTAGTCTGCGTCTTCTTCTTCTCCTTTACGTGATGAACAGCAGCAGCAGCAGCAAAAAATTGTGAATGGGATTTTCGAGCTTTTCTCTCTAATATGAACGTAACCCTCCAGCTCTCTCCCCATTCTGACTTCGCATCACCCCTTTTTATACTTCAAAACATCAAAAATCTCCAGAGATTTTCATTCACAGGAAAATGATACTCGATGATTTTTTTCTTCAATTTCTGATACGATTCTATTCCCTGTATCTATGAGTATCTTTCCATCCTCTCTTCTGGTAATAACTGGTGATGTGATATCGATTCTGAGTTAATTATTCCCTCATTTAACTCATATCCGTGAAAATATCTATCTCTCGAGAGAAAACAAAATCTTCCTGATATCTTGCTGTGATTGATTTCTCTCCTGATTTTCACGTATGAATTGATCACTCTTTATATAGAAATCTCTCTGATTTATATCCCAAAAATCACGTGAAAATCATACCCATAATCAATTCAAGATATAACCAAAACTTCCCGCCATTAGAATTTATTTGAAATGAGGAGTGGGTGCCCAAATCCAAAGTATGAGTGTCTTAATCAATTTGAGAGGGTGTCCTAATCCAAAATCTCGGGTGCCTTTATTTGATAAGGGTGTTTCTAGCACTTTTAAGCCCACTTTTTCCTTATTTATTTATTCCACCAAAGTACCTACAATTACATAAAGTCACACAATTAATACAAAATCAAGCTCTAACAAAATACATAATTGAGAACAATTTAGACACAAAAATGTGTCTATCAGCCTTCAACCTAGAGACTCTGATTCCACCAGCTTTAACAGTTTTGTGGCTATTATTTCCTTAGTCATCAACATAGTACAATATAAGGCATTGTTTCCATCTCGATTGTGTTAACCACTTCCCTTGGTCAAATGAAACCATATCTCCCTTACATAGTATTCCCTTCAACATATATGTATCTAATGGTGTAACTCCTATAAACAACATTTTGAAATTAAATTTCAACTAAAAAATCCTGAGGTTTGCATAATATAAAGTTTGCATAACAAAAAACAAAAATGCAAAAAATAATTAGAGAACAAACAAATTTACCGTATTTGAAATCCTTAAAATATAACGTATTTGTAGTCTTCCACCAACATTCTAATAATACTTGAACAACAACTAACCTATGGTTCTTATTATTTAAAAAATATAAACGATAACTTCGGACTCTTTCTTGGACTGCATTAGGAAGCCACCCAAACATCGTACCCAATTCAGTCCACCCACCTGCATTAGCCTGGTATATTGACTTCTCTCTTGATGGCCCGATATATTGTCCTCCACTACACCAGCGCCCGCAAGCTGTCTAACATGTTGGAACTCCTCATTTATATCCTGATTCCAGTCCACTCTACTCTTTGGAGAGCTTGCTGGTTGTCCTTTTCTGGCTTTTTATGCCTTACACTCATTGTGGCAGAAATTTTTTTTTACAGTAAAAACATTGGAAATTCTTTTACCAAAAAAAATTGTGTGAATTGGATGTTAAATTCTAAAAGGAAATTATGTCTATTTATAAGCACCAGTCTCGATCGCTCACTACATCTCTCATAGTGGCGCGGCTTGTTGCCCAACCACCTAGCTAGGAAAAACTAACCTATTTGTGGCTAGAAAAACTAACCTATTTGGTATGGGTGCACAGGACTTGGCCTAAGATGAAAGTGATGAAGAAGAACTCTTGCTGCTGCTTAGAACAAAGCCATTGGGGTGGGCATTTTGGCTAATTTGCCAATTACCAATCCACAATGGGATGGGCAAACCCAAAAAACGATTTGGCAAATGGGTATATTGGGGGTTTGCCCATCGAGACTCAGACTAAGTCGATCTCTTAGTTTGTGACGATCGACTCATATTGAGCCGCTCGGCCGAGGCTCGGTGCAAGTTACACCGAGCCTCGTCCTAGCATAGGCCAAGAGGATCAATGAGATTCGAGTTTCATCGAGCCTCGTCCTAGCATGGACCAACCGGCTCAATGAAATTCGGCAACGGTCGAATCTCAACGGATCTTATCCAACGACTATGATTCTCTCCCTGTAATTTCAAACATTTTCAACTCCAAAATCACACTTGTCCACTCAAAAAATCTTCTACTTTCACTTCAATCATAAAATTTCCATCTCAAACTCTTATTCTCAACTTTTGTTCAAAATAAAAATCAGAAGAAATGGCGGAAATTGCAACCCAACTTGATCTCCCAGCCCAACTTGATTTTTATGGAGTCATACTCGAAGATGCTATTAATAAGATATGTGATGGTTATAAGAAAATTGAGAATGAGAAAAAACAAAGAGGTCTTCAAGTTTTAGTTGTTTACCGAGTCAAATCTGCAGCTATTAAAAAAAGAAGAGTTCAAGGCAAGAAAATTGAAGAAAAGAAAATTTGAAAGTAAACTGTGCAACTGTTCACAAAAGCCAGGGAAAATCTTCTCAAGAGCGCATCGAATGGAAGATCCTTCAAATGAAGATAAACAGGAGGTCCATGATTGTCAAAGATTTTTACTGAAGTGTTTATTAATTTAAGTTTTTACTGCCCTAGTTTATATCTTATCAAAAAGCGTAATATATTAAATTAATGTAATAGAGATTGATGTTTTAATATAGTTTTAAGTAATTTAATCTTATTTAATTTAATCTAATTTTAATTTTGGTTAAGTTAAGCTTGTCTATTCATTTTGAAAACGAAGTATATTTAATTAAAAATTTGTAATTGAATTAGTTTATTACTAAAATATATGTTTGATTAAACCTAGATGAACGGCGGAGATCGAAATTATAAATTATATATCCGTTGTTGTTGCAAACTGAGATGATCAGCCTAGGTTGAGTGATAAGATTTTAATTTACACCGCAAGAGCACGGCTGTAGATGAAACAGTATGCAAGCAGGGTTCGTTCCATGGGGATTTCAGAAGAGCAATTTCTAGTTTTTAATAACTAATGTGCTAATAACCAAAAAGAATGATTTTTAATGAGTAAATTAAATAAATAAAAAGATAAAATAACTATACAAACTAATCAACCAGGAAGAGAAAAATCTAAGGTTTCAGATTCCACTATTTCTGATGTTCGTAAAACTAACAATCTATTATCACAAACAATTACTCTCAAATTACTCAAAACCATATTGAACCCAATCTCATGTTTTGGAAAGTATAACATTTAAAATTAATTATACGACTTTCGTCATTGCATTAAAATATAACCTCCTTCGCTTATAAAAGATCAACAATTTGAAAACCGTCCAGAACAATTAAAATAAAGCATTTTAGAAGAAAAATTATTAGTCATGAATAACACAAATGATAGAGTAAATATTGTCTAAGAAATAAAACTATTAAAAATACACATCAAAAATAGCTTCATCCTACACTCTAGAAAAAAAGATTAGCTACTCATAAAGAAGAAAATAAAAGAAAATTGATAAATCAAATTAAATTATTGAATTAGAAAGTTACACAATTTTCTTTATTTCTTTGTCGATTTAACGACGCACTTCAGAAGTAGTACAAAGAAGAACTGACCAGTTACATCGCCGAATCAATAAAAACTATTGAATTGATTAATGAATCAACGACGCCCTCCATATGCATTAAACTCTCAACTGTTGCAGATATTATTCACTAAACTGTTACAAAAGGTGTTGAAATTAAAAGAAAAAATAACAGAAATAAATGACAGTTTATGTTAGCCTTATGTTCTTCATCTTCTTCTTCCTTCTTCACGAGCAGAATTTTTTAGATTTTTTTCCTCTTGTTTCTGGCGACATCCACCCCCCCTCCCAACTTGTTCTTTTTGGCCTCTATTTATATTGAACACTCCAAATCTTCTCATGAATCTCTTCTTTAATGCAAATATATCTTGGCAGGGGTTTTATTTTCTCTCAATTTGATTTTCCTTCGTTGATATATTATTCCTCATATTTTCTTTTTTCTCGATCTTTAATCTCCGACATATGTTATTTCCTTTTCAAATAAGATGTTTCCGTATCTCACAAAATATTACCATACTCGATAGTATCTCTTTATTTCCAACTGATTCTTCTTCCAGAGATTGACGCTGGCATGAAGTGTTTGAGTTGTATACGAATCCTTTGTTATAAGGTAAGAATATTCTTGTCTTAAAACCGTGGAAACAACCCAAATTATTTTCGATATTTTTCTCAGTTTGGAAACCAAAATTTCTCGCCAATGGAGAAGGTGGATGCCTTTATAACCGCATGGGTGCCTTTGGTAATTCAATCGGGTGTCGTTAGTAATTTTCTAGGTGGCCTTAACACTTTTTAATCCCATTTTTTCCGTAATTGTTTATTCTTCCAAAAATACTTAAAAATATACAAAATGAATAATATTAGTACATAAATTGAGAAAAATCAATCTAACTATGAGAACAATTAAGACACGATAACGTGTCTATCATTGAGCCGACAATGGCTAGTTCCATAACACGACTATAAAATAGTTATATAAATTTAAGTATTTTTATTTCCCAAATCACACCTTCTCCTTTAATTTCCTAAATTATACCTTCTCCAACTTCTTCAACATCCATATGGCTCAACCGTATATTAATCCAGCAGAGTTTATCATTGATGAAGATCTATCTCTATGTAGAATTTTGTTGCATGCTATACGGCAAGGAATGAGGAACGACGACAAAATGGTTTAGTGAGTATGAGTTACTGGGGCAGAATCTATGATAACTTTTACACTGACACCGGTAACCCGAATAACCGTAATGTAACTGGGTTGTTTTGTCGATATCAAACTATAAGAAGACAAGTGGAAGAATTTATAGCTTTAGTTCGGGTTGTCAATCAATATCGATTAAGGGGTGAAACCAATGTTGAAGTTGTAATACGAGCTCGAGAAGAATGACGAAGATGGAAAATGACAAGTTTTTCTTATGAAGCTCATTACGCAATCCTGAAGGATTTTCCGATTGTACGTATGAGATGTTAAAAAGTAGGCACGCTACTCCAGAAAAAAACGTGTTAAACTTTAATTGAATGTGAAATCAAATTAGTAGTTTCTTTCTTGCTCTATAAAGCTCATTTATCCAATCTTAAGGATTTTTTAATCGCACATATGAGATTAGTTGTGATTACATGCTTTCTAATTCAATTACAAATATTATAAATAGTTGACGTGGAATTATAGTCGTTGGATTTATGAACTTGCGATTCGTCTGTTGTCGAGATATACTAAGCCGAGACTCGTCTCACTCTGAACCGAGCGACTTAAAATACCTCGATCAGTTTAACTTGCCTTATTTAGCCAATTCTCAGTTGTCCAAAAACGAATTTGTCCATCTACCCGACTTGGCGTATTGGTAAAAAAACCAATCTTATACCTCTCCCTTTTCTCCTGTCTCCCTGTTTTTCAGAAACCCATTCGCACTCTCTCTTTCTCTTTCTCTTTCTCTGTGCTACTTTTGTGAAACCCTAAATCCAAACTTGTGTTTTTAAACATACCGATTCATGATGAAGGAGTACTATCTTTCACCCAAAATGTTGATTCCAAGTAAGTTTTCCCTAGCTTGGCTTTTCCATTGAATTGCCTTTTTAGTTAGAGCCTTTTGGTTTCTGAGTAAAATGGTATTCTCCATGTAATATATTTTTTTCCTTCTGTTTGTAAGAAATTTTAGTGGTGGTTTGATTGTTTGCTTCTTTATTCGCATATGTACATTTTTTTTTTTTGTGAAAAAATTCATGATTTTTGGGCTTCATGCATTGTCTAATCTGGATAATAGTGCACTTGATTAAGATGTGATGGTTTTCTTGTCTTCTGATCTGGGTTGTAGTTGGTAGTTTATAATATTGATTGATTTAGTTTGCTTGCCTGTGTGATTTTTGTAAGTTGAAATTTGATATATTTGATTGCATTTTTATGCAGGTTATAGATGTACATAAGGAGTGCAAGGTGTTACTACAAACAACCAGTCTGGATGAGCTTCTTCCCTCCTATCAATTGGTAAGCTTAATGCAAAAACTATTCATCAGTCTTTGTCTTTGTTAATTAGTATGCAATCAGTTTATAAAATTTTGGGTTTTAAAACAGGAATGGGATCCAGCAACATCTTAATTCTTCGCAAGATGGTGTTCTTTGCTAATTCTCCAATCCCTGTAAATTAGATTCATACTTCTGAATTTCAAGTTAAAGATCGTATAGGAAGCATTTTTTGCTTCCCTTCTACCTGTTTCAAGAGAGTCTCAGTGAACCCTGGATTATGTGGACATACCTCTATATAAAGTCAAGTTAAAAAGAACTCTGACTTGAGAAGATTTGGTGTTGAGAAGGTATTAAGAGATCAAAACTCATATTACCTTTTGATTTGTTCTTATTTTATTTATCACTTTATAACGAAAGTCATTAATGGTTTATGACATTTCTTAGATGTGCATATGCGGGGGTGAACCCATGGATTGAAGTGGATGGCGGAGTGACTTCCAAAAATGCTTTACAAGGTGCACTTGTGAAACTCTGATGGATATCTTTAGTTATCAGATACTATTGGGTCTGCGCTGATATATCTTTATTTCGGACATGCAAGACTACAAAAATGTTTGAAACTCCTGTGTTTATTTGCATACAGTTAGCTCATCTGATGTGCATGTAATTGAGTATGTTTGTTAAGAATGGGAACTATTTTTATTATTGAATGGTTATGTATTGAGTTGCCAGTTTGTAAACGAGATTGTAAAGTAGAGAATGCATGTTATGAATGAGAATGTGTTGTATGTATATTCTATAAAGTGAGTTGGAATTATATTGATGCATATATTGGTGTAGCTTGTCTGCGCATTCAAGAAGGCATCTGGCAACGTAAAATGTCTTCCCAACCTTCTGTTGGTAACTCGGAATTCTTTGTTTGGTTACTTTTAAGACGTACCCAGAATATAGACCTCTCATTCAGTTTATGAAGTACATGTAATAGAAATACCAGTTAACCTTTGTCCATGAAGGCCATGTGATGCAATTGCAGTTTATGCTTCTAAGGCCCGCTTGTAAGTCTGCAGCTGCAACTGGTGCTGTTAAGAAGGTGCACAAATAATGCCCCTTGACCTGTTGCTCTTTGGTAAACTTCTCCCTCTTTTGGCTTGTCTATTTCTGTTTTGTAATGGATTTGAGGCGAATGTTTTCATTATGGGTCTGTAGTTACTTAGTTTACCAGTTATTGTTCGTTCAAGCTCATTTAAGGCTAATGCTACAATTCTAAGTCCAATATTTTTACTTATGTTATAACTAGTTACTGCTGCATCCCAAATGTTTCCATCTTTTACTTTCTTTTGATAATCAGTTGGCTTCTAGGTTCATGTTGAACATAGCAATCATATATCTAACTTAATGTTTCAATGCAGGCGAGGTGAGATGGAAACTAAAGTTGTTGCCCCCCAACTGTCCAAGCAGTTATTTAGTGCATCTTTATTGATTGATGTATGATGTAACCTTTACTGTGGATTACAAGTTTAACTAAGACGTAGGTTGTTTGTGGTTTTATCCCAATTGTGTCAGCTTCCTAATTTAGTGAATGGTTGCATTGTAATACAATTATTACTTTTGGCTTCAAATACACTGATATGAATATGAATTGTCTATGTATTTGCAATTTTCAGAATTTGAATTTTAGAACATGTATGACCTGGCATTTTCAGGTTACGGAACCTGCCATTTTTAGGCTACCGGAACCTGGCATATCCAGACCAGGATCACCCCAAAATTAGTGGTTGGATGTGCTCTTAGTCTTAGAGGTCTACAGTCAGAGAAACATACATTCCTGGTGTTTCCTGTATCTTTTCGATTCATTTTGTTACAATGATCAACAAGATGTGAAGAACAATTAGAGACTTGACTCTGAGGTGAGTATTTGGAGTAAATGATGGTAGAGTTATAGAAAGTAAAGGGCATAACATTTATTATCATAAAGAAAGTACAAAAACAGAACAGAATCACTCAGACTTTAAATTCTAAATTGAATGGCACACATTTATTTTAACACTGGATAAGATCATTAGGTTATTCTTTTTGATCTGTAAGATTATTGAAATTACAAACACATGACCGCATGGCATTAAATGTCTAAGGTCGTCGAGGGAACTTGGCGAAATTGGGGGGTCGCTGCTGTATATAAGCTGTCTTTCCCTCATTCCCTTCCTCAGTACCGTAAAAAAGTAATGTGGCATCTCCAGCTAGCTCCTGAAATAGGACATTTGAAAAAAATAAAGCAAAAGGTTGTGAAAATTGGGTTTCATAAGTTATAAACGTTAGAAATTATCATTCCAGTTGACACAATTGTTAATATAATAAACAGAGTGATCGTTGGTTCACAAAGGTTTAACCAATTGGGTTTCATGGTTTGCGGGCGAGTCACAAGAAAATCGACAAGCATGGGCTTCGATAGTACTGAATTAAAAGATATTACTAGCATTACCTGAAGACCAGCATGACCATCATCCACTGCATTCAGAGCAGATTTGATCACGCGAATTGCTGTCGGGCTGTTTCTCATTATTTCCCGGCACCATTTGACTGTTTCTTGTTCTAATTTTACTAGCTGTTTAACAAACAGGAAATTACCAAATAATGAGAAAGTTTTCCCACTATAGTTATATATACTGCTATAGAGATACTGAAAACAATACAGTAGCCCCTTGAGTAGTTGATTGTAAACTCACTGGTACTACGGCGTTCACTAGTCCCATCTTCTCGGCTTCAGAAGCATCATAAAATCGAGCTAAAAACCACATTTCACGTGCTTTTTTTGGTCCGACCTGTTAAACCACCACCAGAAGAAAAATAACATGTTAGTCTATGATTCCCCCACTGCATAAGGAATCCATCCTTTTTTTCTTTTCTTGTTTACTTAACATCCGTTTCTTAAGAAATACCATACAACGAATAGAAGAATCTGCCAGAGAACTCTTTCAACACTTACCAGACGATCCATGATGGAACTTCCATAGCCTGCATCGAAGCTTCCAACCTGCATAAATCCACCATAAAAGGTATTTTGAGGAGATCACAAAAACAACTTTAGTGAGCAGTTTGTAGATATGCATTAAAAATTGACATTTCAAAGAATGCTCATAAAACAGCCCAAATTCAGAGCTTGATGTGCCATCATATTTTTGGGTAATCCTAAGTGACATTATGTCCCAACTCTATTCTTTTAACAGGTACAGAGAACTATGGTAAGCTATAAGCTTCTAAACATCAGAGAAGAGGCTGCAATTAATATGAGTACCTTTGGACCTGTCTGGCCAAAAACGGCATTGTCAGCAGCTATTGTTAAATCACAAACCATATGCAATACATGTCCCCCACCAACTGCATAACCTGCAACCTGGCAATGAGGCGGATAATTACATACAGTTACACTTTCAAATCCAAACGATAAAACTAAAAAAAAGACTTACTTATACATGGAAGGAAAAAAAAGGATAGTTAGGCACATAGGTTTACCATTGCTATTACAGGTTTGGGGAGGCGTCGTATTTGTACCTGTATAAGAAGGAGAAAAACAGAAGATAAGAAAAATGAATTTAGAAGGTGCTCTTGGAGAAGAATAGTCTGCATTTGACAAAATATAAAAATTCATACCTGAAGATCCAAAACATTAAGGCGACCAAAATTGTCGTAATCAGCATATCCGTCTTTACCTCTTAGTGCCTGATCTCCACCACTACAAAATGCTTGGGTACCCTACACAACAGATTTCAAAGCATTATGAAATTGATATTGTTGGCATTCATTCATGGATATGGCATAGTCTCTATCTCAGTGCACACTCTCGTTTTAACTCAACTAGCTCTCCCAGTGACCTTTAATTAGCCTTACTATGTCTACTAAAGAAAGTATCCAAGTACAATTGAAAGATATCTAAACAATACAAACGCACCTTCCCTGTAAAGATAATAACTCCAATAGTAGAATCATCTCTGGCATCGTTAAATGCACGCATTAGCTCCTTAACTGTCTGCGGTCGAAAAGCATTCCTTCTCTCCGGTCGATTTATCGTAATCTTCAAAAAATCAGTCAAAAATTACAGCAAAATCTTAAATTCAATATGAACTATACTCAGATTTTCAGATAAAAAAGGATTAAAAGAGTACACGAAGGAAAGAATGTTTTACCTTTGCAATCCCTTCCCCAACAGATTTCTCATAAATTATGTCAGTAAATTGGATTCCTAAATCATCACAAGTAGTTCTCCATACAACTTCATGAGTAGGAACTTCTCCATGAACTCTGTGATAGCTATCATTCATTGAAGTATTATTCATCTTAATCGATGACGAAGACGACACTGAATTCGAACCATTCGTGGAAGGAATAATGTGATTAGCTACAAACCCAATCCTCCTTTCTACATTTTTCATATCTTTCTCTGAAATTATAGCCATACTATATGGAAAAGCTAGGAATTTTTTCGGATAAGGGGATTAGGCTCAAGTAAGTGAAATTCTGGGATTTTGTATGCTACTTCTCTGCGGTCTACGGGATTAGTCTCTCTCTATATATATATATATGTATGAAGAATCGGGAAAAGACAGAATTCTGATTAGGTGGGACTTGGAAATGCATGTTTCAGGAAGGAATCGTCCAATTTCCTACTAGTACTTAGCTGAAGGGTGAAATGAACGGCTATAGTAACCGTTATCCAAACTGGAAATATATATGTGTATGGAACATGCATTTCTTAATTTAAGGTTGAAAATGAAGCATGCCCCATACTGTATTATTTTAGAATCTTACATCAGAGTTTTACAAACACAATCAGAATTTTATAGTAAATTTTGTGATTACAGAATTTCATAGAAAGTTCATCAAGATTACAGCTCTACAATTTTAAGATAGAAAAAAAAAAAGAGTATACAACACACATATCACCATCTCTTGAAGAAAATAGAGTTTACAACATTCTTTATTTGCACACCCTTTATACTTGATAAAAGTTCACCATAAGAACTCCACTGGAAGATCGACCGGCATTGAACGATCACCAGAATTAAAATCTGAGGAGCACATGCATAAAGTGCTTATTGATTTATGTATGCTTTAACCGGTAGAAGGTGTCAGTATTATCACGAACTAGTCCTAGTAACCTGCAGGCTGCAAGTCATTTTTGTGTGACACTTTTTGAGGGAGCAAGAGCTGTATTTGAACTGTGAGCCATAATAAGAGGCTTCTGAACTTGGGTTCGTCTACCACCTAAAACAGCACTACCTTTCTTCAATGCAAGTTGTGGTGAAGATGGAGCAATTTTATCTTCAGGAACAACATCACTTGAATTTTGATCAGACACTTCGGCCGTCGTACCATCGATATTAATCACGCTAACATTGGTACTGGTCTTGCTATTTCTTCTGCTCAAACTATTATCCAGATGGTGATTATATCCTCCTTTGATACGTTTGATACCACTCATAATAGGATTGTCTATCACATAATTGAAAAACTTGCGATAAAACACAGAGACTGTTGTGGTTAGGGCCTCTCTCCATTATCACTAACCTAGATAGAGATGTTCACAACAAAGACTACAACAGATAACTTGTTTCAAGCTTTGTAAAAATAGAATGAGATTCTTTTCTTATTGGGATCCCAAATTTGGTTCTTTACTTGGTGAGGTAACAAGGAATTCAAAAATCACAATTCTCTGTCTTTTTAACACCTAAAAAGTAACCAACTTTACTTTTGTTGTAAAATAGAGGTTCCAATAAATCAAATGAATACGTTTTCTATAGATTGATACCATATTACCAATTGCTTGAAGGTATCCTTTCACCTTTCTTGGTCATGTGGACATATTCCTCATATTAGCATGGGCATACACAAATGTTAATGCCTGGCATCACCAAGCATCGTTGTGACGATTACATCGTTCAGCTGCTAGTTGCTATCGTCCAAGTTACTTAGGCTTGTATAACATTCTAAACAGGGAAGAATATGCCACTAGATTTCTCAATGGAACAGTGGAAACCTCTTCTGCACAAAATTATTTCAGTACAGTGGTTAACTTGCGAAAATGCTAGTTCTGACGACTTAACTGAAATATGTGTACAACAGTACTAGTGAAGATGTATATAATGAAACAGAACATTTATATATAAACTAACCAAGTTTACCAAACAAAAAAAAGTACAATACAAATGTCTCTGAAAAGTGCGTTTTCTTGTTAGTAGGTGTGCACACTGGTATATATATTAACACATAACCCAGAACTTTAGAGAAGAAATACAAAATTAAATAAACAACGAAACACATAAAGCATAATCTTAACATGCCCTTTATGACGGCACTAATTTGGTATCATTTTGATCCCACATTAGCTGGATATAGAGCAAAGTTTATATATTAATATACAAACAGGGAGGAGACCCAGAACTAAAGGTCAACACAAAGATAAGATAAGATGTAACCAGCCCTTCGTCGTGTCCTTTGACTGACCTTCCACCTTTCAACGAGAAGCTTCTTTAAGTTGACACAGCTTGAAACCACGGTAGCAACTCCAACTGAAGTCACCAATGGACAATAAACCATGTGGCAGGTCTCAAGTAAGGCACATTTATTTACAAGATGTGCTAAGCCAACGTCTGTTATTTGCCTACAGTGAGATAGTATTACATCCTTCATTAACGGGCAACCTTCCCCTATCTCCGCCAATGCCAGATCCCCCAAATGCTGCCCCAGAAATAAAGAAAAAAAGGATCACTCATCTTTAAGAGGATGTGAGAATTGGCTAAAGAACGAGCTTTCCCATATCTATTATGCATTCTCTATGATCTAGCATAATCTTTCATTTCAAATACTAAAAGATAAATACAAATAAAGAACATAATCTAATAACAGTGAAGCTTGAGTCAAATAGATCATACCTGAAGAACGCTTACATCTAAGTGAACAAGCTGAGGGCATCCCCTCGCAATGGCTACAAGTCCATCATCACCAATTTGATGGCACCCACTAACATTCAACTGCTCTAGTAGAGGACAGCCCTGAGCAATAGCAATAAGGGCATCATCTCCAACCCTAACAATCCAAGCATAAAATATAATAAGATTCAAGTCCAAGAATGTAAAATCCAAAAACAGAACAAATGTTAAATCTTATTCATACAGGTAAAGTTTCTGTTCTTTCAGAGATGGGAAAGGCAGCTTTCACAACAACAACCAAGCCTTTAGTCCCAAACAAGTTGGGGGTAGGGTCCAGAAACTTAGTAAAAAAAGTAATAAATAACAATTACAGTAATGCTACTGATAATGCTAGTAAATCCAGATTTTTTTGCAATACAAGCGTCGATCGTAACATCGACAATTGCTATATTCTCGGTGACCCCAATAAGAAAAATAAAACCCATAAAAGCTGGCATGAATTGAAAATTAACCAAACCCATAAAAGGCAGCTTTCACAGTTCCACTAAAATTCACGCAAGTAAAGGCAAACGAAAAGGAAATAATAAATATATATTCACCTATCACAAAATCGAAGGCTCAAATCTGTTAGATCATGACAGTTCTCACCAACAGCTATGATTCCCTTGTCTCCAATCTATTAAAGGAAAATGAAATCAAATAAATACCAAAATGGGATAACGGATAGCCACGGAAAACTCTTACTTGACATGTAATTAAACCGTATTACCCGTCATAATTCATCAAGAAACAACATCATGATGACTAAAGTTTTTGTTTTTCATTTATTTGCTTTTTTGTGATTTTATTTTTGGAAAAATGGGGAGCAAGAACTACCTCATAACATCGACGAATATGAAGCTTCTTCAACTTCTTACAACCCTGAGCTACATGGCATATGGCATCATCTCCTATATTTGAACAATCCACCAAGTGAAGAGCTTGTAACAATTTGCAGCCTCTGCCAATTTCAAGAAGAGCATCATTGCCTATTCTCTGGCAGTACAGTAACACTAGTTCAGAAAGTTGCCTGCACCCATTAGATAGAACATAAATGTACGTATTAGGTCAATAAGATAATTATTATTAAGGGAGGAGCTTTCTGACAACCAAAGAAACAATAGCATGTCAGAAGAGTGCACAAGCAAGATGAAACCTTAACTTCTCTATAGAAAAATCTGAACAACAACTATTATCATGATTAAGAAAGTAATTACTAATTAATTTCTAAAACACATTTTCATAAATATCTAAAACACTAGGGGAGAGAGAGAGAGAGAGAGAGAGAGAGAGAGAACGCACGGGCAAGATTTTCCAATATACTCCAATCCGAGTGTTCCAATATTGTGGCAACCATTAACTTCAAGATGTGTCAGTCCTGAACAACCAGACCCAATTGCTTGGAGGCTCATGTCGGTCAAGAAATAACAATCACTAATCGTAAGATTTTTGAGCTTCTTGCAACCTTGCCCAATGCAAAGGAGACTCCTACAGATGTAAACGCAAAGACATAAACAATTGAAACAAAAGGAAGTTAACATACTGTACAGCAAAGTGAGTTGATTTCAAATAAGAAAATAGGCCAGCGGCAGAACTACCAGTAAAAGAAATAATAACATCCAGAACAGTTGGTTAGAGAAAATAACACCATGCAACTATGGAAGATGTGGACATCGAGGCACTTGGCTATGGATGAACATGGATTATCTGGTAGATATCCTAGCAAGATATATAGAACAAATACCCACTTGTCAGTAAATCTCTGAAAACTGTTTAAAGCCAGCAACTCCAATGACACACAGTAGGTACCAACAGCTAGTAAAGCATCATCTGTGACATTTGCACAATGCAGCTTCAGAACTTTCAGAGATGGGCACCCTTTAGCTATAGAAAGCACCCCTTGGTTCTTGATCACATCAGAATCCAGTGACAATGTCTGAAGAGAGGTGCAATACGATCCAATAGCTTCTAATGAGGTATCAGTTATTCTTGCACAAGTTGCTATTCCAAGAGTTCTTAGCGATTTTCCACAGCCAGGAGCTAATTCAACTAAACCTATATCGGTCAAGCCTTCACAAAAACGCAAGTTTAAATCTTCAAGTTGCTTACACCACTGACCCACAGCTGCTATACCTTGATCTCCAACATAACAACCCTACATGCAAAATAAGTTACTAACACTTGATAAGATTGAACATTTCTGCAAACTGCTGAAGATAAGCGTTCTACTGATCAACTCAAATACTTCCACCAAAACCTTTGTAAGGGGAAAATCCTGAAGAACTTAAATTAGCATACTTTTGATACAGCCTATACCTTGTTTCTTTTTGTCATTTAGATATTCAAACCTGACAAAAAGCATTTCTTGTGTCCGCAGTAAAAAAAGGAGAAGAAAAGGAATATTCGTCTAAGTTATAGAGGAAAAGATAAGGTAAATTTGGATAAGCACTATATTATTGCTTCATGAAACAAAACCTATAAAATGTAATACCTACTAAGAAAGACAAAAGTATGAAAAAGCTACTACCCCAACAATGCCTAATTAGATGCTGGGTTACCGCAGAATTTGGTTAGGAGCCAGCATTATACCGCATCGTTCCTAAATCAACACTTGGTTGCTAATAGCTCTCAAGGTTGTAAACATAATGGAGGTCATGGCTCTCGTTTTAAAGTTGTGGGAAATAAAGCAAACTGCAATTATACAAGTGAAGCACAATTACCTGTAAATCCAAGGATTTCAGATTCCGACATTTCTCAGCCAAGGATGTTAGTCCTTCATTTCTCACATTAGAGCACCAGATTAAGCTCAACTTTTCTAGTCTAACAATCTGAGCAAGAGAAGTCAAACCAGCATCTGATAAGGTAAATGGTTCTATGTCAAATTCTTCAGACCCACTATTCTCAGCCCCATCAATACCAGCTTTTGAAGATGAGCTAGCTGTTTTTCTACCACGACCTTTTCCTTTCTGTGTGACAATCATTTGCATAAAATCAGCGTCTACTCAGAATTTGAAGCATAATTTCAAAATAGATCCTAAATCTCCATTTACATACCATATTAAAACATATAAGAAGGTTTTGTCGAAGCATAATAATAACATAGCTCAATCAAGAGACAAAACCGAAGTATGAAATGGGTGGTCAAATCATCTAAAGTAAATTAACAATTTAGCAACACCTGTATGTTTCTCCACACGGAAAGTGATTCCTGTATGACAAAGATAAAGATGGTTCCCTAAGGGCATCAACAGTTCGGACAGAAGACATGCTTTGTGGAAGTTTCTGCATCCAAAATGGAGATATTTTATTTACAGGTATAAAGAGCAGGTGTCGTGATCCATTAGGTGATCAAAAATGGAAACAGCTACATACAACTCAGAGGCTTTCTAGTTGGACAACAAACTGTTGATATCCCTTTGATATCGCCTATGCAAGTGAGCCAGTTTAAATATAGCCTCACACAGCCACTTTACTCAAACACCTTCTAAAGCCAAATTTAATAGTAGTCTCAACCTTAAATTAGAAGCCTCTCATCCATCTCACATCCGACACTAAAGTAAGCATACTTCAAAACCCAGCTTCAACTCTTACACTCACAGCATACTAGGTGATCACAAATGGAAACAGACATTTACAACTAGAGGATTTTAGAAATGTATGCTATAGTATTTGCTATTTGGACAACAAACTCTCAGTCGAAAGCTTCAGGATCGAGTATGAAAGTAAACTAGGTCTGCTTATATGATATAACCTCCCACAGACTCTTACCCAAACACCTTCCACAGTCTAAACAAATGTCTCTCATCCATCTCAGGCCAGATACATATCAACCTATCATAGTCCCATTACAAGTGACATATCAGGAATGCTACTAAACTATTCACTTAAGTTCAACAACACTCACTTGCAGATCCTCCAAGTAATCAACAATTTACTCACTTCCAAAACATTTTAACATTATCAAATACAACCCCGAAAAAAAACTGAGTAAACCTCTAAATCAATCAAAATAAGATAAACCCACAATGCCCTAATCTAAAAGAATCCAGACTTTAAAACAAGAATTACAAAGTTAAGCACTTACAATAGGTTTCCTCCGGGAATACTGATACGGCCCATACGAGTACGTAGAATGAATAGGCGGTATTGAAACCGGTAATCTCTCATCAATAAAAACATTTCTAACATTAACAAATTTCTCAACTAATAATTTAATCAAAATATCAGGTGGATTACCAGAAGAACCAGCAATCCTAAGTGTACGTCTACTAATCCTTTCTAATTTCATCCATCTTTTACAAACTAAAGAACATGAATCACAATCAGATTTTGATCCTTCGATATGACTAAAAATCTGTAAGAGTAATTCTTCTGGCAATATTGTATTTATCAAATCTCGACCTCTCATTGTTCTACGATAATGATGTTGGTGAAAACCCAAATCTTTAATTTGAGAAAATTTGGGGAATTTTGATTTGGGAAATGAAAACCCTATTTTTTGGAGAAAGAAACCAAAGGGATTGATATTAGATCTTATGGATATATTTGGCTACGCCCACTGTAATGGATTGGAAACCCAACTCCCGGTTTGTTCACTTATAAAAATGACACGTACTGAATGCCATAGTTAGGTGTATTGGGAGTAGGGGATTTTAAGCTTAGAATCGGATTCTCAACTACTCCTGTACTCCAGCACGTTTTAGGGAACTAAGTTATGCTTACGGTGGTGACCAGGTTAGTAGAGGACTTTGGTTGAATCGCGCCGTTCTTATGTTAAAGGGAGTTGTGTTTAGGGTTGTAAACGGTACTTAGTGGAACGGATAGTGGTTGTTCCATATTCGAATCTATTATCTTTTACTAGATATTTATATCCGATAATTATTCGATGGATAAAATAAATTTATTTCTATATTCAAATTTATTAAGATTAACGGATATCGGATAATTCGATAATTGTCCAAAAATTATATAAGAAAAAAAATCTAATTTGGTTACATGTGAGTAATCACTTCTTTTTCTCCTAATTCATAAATTGTAATACCAAATTAATTTCATTGAATTTATCATTCTTTTATTTCTTTTCAATCAAAATCATCAACACACCTAATTTTTTTTGTAAATTCAACTTATAATAGTAGTTTTATATACATATATTTATATTATCTGATAACGGATATAGGATAATTATCCTATAGGATAGTAGTATTCTCGTATTCGTATACGATAAGAAGAAATTATCTGATAAGGTATCTTTATCCGTATCCGATATTCGAAACTTCGAATAATATCCTAACCTTTTGTTACAGATTCGAACGGATGTCAGATATTCGCTTATCCGTTGACAGGCGTAGTTGTGTTTTTGTAGCAGATGGGTAGGGTGGAATCTAGGGTCTACATGGTATGGTTGGATGCGGTTTTGGACTGTATATGGTACGATTCGGTGCAGTTTTGGACTAAACTAGAACCGAAATTCGGGGAAATGGTTTCTGCAGTTTTTAAACCGAACCGGTATGGCACAGTTTTAAACTGTCGGTTTCGATGATAATTGTTTAATAACTTAGTAAAAATAATTACGGAGAATCATTAATTGTTGTTGACATCTATTTCAAATCTATCTTCTCTGGATAATAACACAAAAGAAGAGGGTGTAGTGTGTGCTTGTGAGTGTATTGTATATGTGCCAAGTGCACGTAAAAGATGTGAGTTGTGAGAGATGTGAGTTGTGTTAGAGTCAGTTTACAGTTAAGGAGCATAAATACTCAACTTTGTCATTTGTAATAATTAATCTTTTTTATTATTCAATCGGATATCAAGTTGTTAAGAAATATAGATTCTTGTAATCTTTCATGGTACCAGACCTAAGAAATTGAAATTTCTAAGGTGTATTATTTCTTTTTATCTGATTAACTCTAATTTTTTTAACTCATATTCTCTGATGTTGTTTTTCATCTCTGCTTGTTGCTGCCATCAGAAATTGATTTTCGAGATGAGATTCATTCCGAGTTTTAAACACGAATTTTTTCAGTCTTAATGTTTTTTTTTCTGCATCCCGAGCAATTATTAACTATGGCTCAGTTCTTAAAAGAGTTTTTGGTTTGAAGATTTATGGAGTTTGGATGGAGATTTATTACTGGTGGTTCTTGGTGTGAATTAAGGTTTTGACCCTGATGCTTCACTGCTACGTCAACAAACAGAATCAAGCATGATTCTTAGGTATGAAACTTGGTTTCCTCACTTGAGCTCTTGGCTATTTATGATTTCCTTTTTATATTTTGGTTTGGACCTTGATTCTTTAATCTCAACTGCTAAAATCGAATCTATGCTGGTAATCTCCATCGAAATCCTTTGGTTACTTTGTACTTGATTTCATGTGTCCAACTTGTGATTCAATACTTCATTGAGATTCAATTTCATCTTCAAACTACATTTTTCATCATAATTAGGTTGTTTTTCATCTAATTTATTTATCAAGATTTGTTGTTCTTGATTCCTGATGCCAACTGCGTCTGAGCTTATTCGAGTATTAGTTAAATGACAACTTAAAGTTGTTCCACTTAATGGATTCAGTATAAGGTTGAGATTATTGTTGGTGAATTTTTGCTGCACAAATCTAGTGCTTAAGATTTTGATGTAGAAATTGGCGTTCTCTTTGTTGAGTCTGCATTCAATTATGAGTGTAGCATGTGGTTCTTTATAATTTCATGTTGTTCACCTCTATCTTAGTTAGGTCTTTATATTTTTTGGAAATAAAAGGATATAGATTCAAACTATATATGGATGTCACTTGATTCATCTTAGTTATGGCCTGCATTTTCTAATGTCGGACTCAACCATTAGTAAATAGTTGCAATTCTTGCATCTGATGTGCCCGATTCCTTTCAGAAATGCATGTCAACTTATGGTTCATGGTATGTATCTTATGTTTCTATTACACTAACTACTTTTCACCAGTCACTATAATTCAATTAGACTACTACTACACCAACAACTGCTGAAACTCCATTTGACATCCTATCTTATCCTCCTAACACTACACAACCTGTAATTTCAATACCAACTGTAACTGCTTCTACTGCTAGCTCTTATACCTGCATCCCCTACTGATGTTAATCCTTCTGTATGTATGTGCTTGTTTATAAATGTGAATGTGCAATCTCAAGTTGCCTTTTACATCCCACCTGAGATTAAGGGAGGGTAATAGCACAAGAGAGTGTAGTGTGTTCTTGTGAGTGTGTTGTGTATGTGTCAAGTGCACGTGAAAGGTGTGAGTTGTGTTAGAGTCAGTTTACAGTTGGGGAGCATAAATACTCAACTCTATCATTTGTAAGAATTAGTCTTTCTTATTATTCAATCGAATTTCAAATCGTTAAGCAATGTACATTCTTTGAATCTATAACTGAATAACAATTTTCCAACTTACAAATGATATTGATTTTAAACGGTTCATGCTTCGTTCATACTTGACAAACATAAATATATCACCACCAGTGATTAATGATCAGTGAACCAACCACATCATTGATGAAAAAGAAAATAAAATAAACATGATGATACCTTAAATTGAAACATAAAATTATCGAACCTCAAATTTTTTTATCTGGATCAAACGTTATCAATTCGTAAATCTATTGTTTGAGAGATTCAATACTTGAATCTATGAAGAACAAGAACCGATTCATTCGGTATGGTTGAAAACTTTCGACTATGCCAATTGTTGTAATTATTTCCCCCAAATATTAAGGTTTATGAATCGATATTAGCGCCAACGTAAAGAAAAATTACGATTGACTGTGCTGACTATGCCTAAAATTTGGTATTACAGCCGACATGGTCGATTTTTTTCTAACACATATTGTAGTTACATATATATATATATTTAAAAAATTTAGGGCTACTTATAGTCGGCATTATGTATTGAATACCTTGCCGACTGGTGTTGATGAAGACAACATCAACTCTCGGCATGGTATTATATAAATACACAGTGCCAACTCTATTATGTTCTTCAAGACAAAGAAAAATATATTCATTAATTATCCATGATGTCTATTGATGGTATTTTCAAAACGATAACGAAAAATTATAGTCGACACAACAAAATAAAAAAAGAATTAAATAAATAAAATATGAATGGCATAATTTAGTTTTCTTATAGTTTTAAGATGTCCGTTATTAGGATACTTTAAATGGATTTATTCTGAACATCCCTAAATTATAACAAATATTCTTATATGTGGGTTCTTCTTTTAATTAATTTACTTACATTTATTTTAAAATAGAAATCAACAATTAAAATATAAAATAAAACTCAAAAAACTAAAATAAAATTTATAGAATAATAAAGATCATTAAAATACATTGATCGAATACTTAAAACTTATAATTGTATGATATTAAACTACTTCTAAAAATATTAATTATTTTGTTACATGTAAATACTTAGAACTATATGTTCAAATTAAACTACACTTGTTTGAAAGTAGTAAACTTATACCTAGTGACGGGAGCCAGAAGCATTGATCCGGTGAGGCATATTAGTATAGTTGGATAGTAGAACATGTTCAGAAATTAGTTACTAATTTCAAAAGTAAAAAATTTCCTAACACTCATATTTGTTACAAATACTTAGTAATGATTATAATTGCCACGAGCTTCTATAACAAAAGTAAGTGCGACAAAACGGTCTAGTAATAGTTATATTTATCAAAAATTGATAACTAATCAGAAAAATTAAAATTGGGTGGATCCTACATATGGCACCGTCCCTGCTTATACACATAATTTAACTACATGTGTTATACTTTTATTCATTCGTCCGACTTCCACTTCGAAATTCCAAGCATTTATGTCTATCTTCGAGAGAGTCGCGGGATATAAGTTACAGGTTGAATCAGGAAATATTGTTTTTAAAAATTTGGTAGATTATATTATGTTTGAATTCTTTCCCTTGTTCCTCTCGGAGTATTCAAATTTAGTGTGCACTTTCTTCAAAAACAAACATAAACTAGTTGGTTTCGTATTGAAAGATTAATAAATTAGAATTTTATGTCATAAAAAAATACTAACAATTTGTTCAACCGTCATTCTAGAAATCCTATTTCTATAAATTGAATTTGGGAATGTTATATAACTCTTGACTTCTTTTTAACTATCGCGAACCTATTTTGGATTTTATAAACAAATATTTTATTTTCATTACGAAAAAAACTTCTGCGACGTAAAACTCCCACTCTCAGAAGTTATTTTTTGAGATTAGGTGGGGTTCGATATCTGGATCAAATATAATAATTAACCAAACTCTATAATACCTAACCATATTTATAAGGATATTTATTTGAAGAATAAAAGAATTAGATTGAGTTTGAGGAGAGTTTAAAAGGAAAATCTAATGATTTTTGATATTTATTTTTAAGAAGAAGAACTCAAGTTACAGGAAAATATTAAAAATTAGCCATTGACAATTTCAAAAGAAATCATGCTAAAAAATGAACCGTTGCAGGTTCAACGACTAAATTTATTTTAAGATTAATTCAGATGCAACGGTCTGATTTTACTTTCTTCAACAAAAAAAAAATGACCGTTGGCACTTCATTTATAAAATGAACGTTGTCATACCCTATTCCACCATCATCACCTGCAAAGTATCATCTTCTGCTTCAACAACACAATTCTTGAAAAAATTTCAAACAAAACATACATAATGGAGGGTTCAAGCTCATCACCAATTACCAAGTGTTTTCTTTGTATTTCTGCTGGTCATGTTGCAAGAGATTGTCCTTGGGAAGGTAGAAAATGCACACTAACCAACTGAAAGGGGTATCTGTTTCTTAGAAAAGAAAAAAAAGGAAAATTGGATTTCAACCTTATGTTAAGTGCAACTATTGTGGAGTATTCATCTGGTTAGCTGCTTATGTAGATTCGCACCAAGGTATTCCACCACCCATTCCACCAACTTTACCAGATGATGAAAAGTGGTTACAAGAGAAGCAATTTTACTGTTACTCATGTGGGGAAGCTGATCATATGGATTATAACTGCAGAACCAACCTCTTACCATGCACAGATCCATGTTGTGATGGTAACATGAAGCGGCTCATTTTTAAAAAACCTGAATCCATTGGAAACAAATACTACTTATGTCAAACATGTAAGAAGGTTAAGTTTCAATATATATGTAACCAACTTTTGGAATATGTATGAACTAAGATATTGTCATACTATTATAACTAGGTAATAAAGTAAATAACTTTGCATACATTGTATTGCATAACATTTCTGGTAGTATTTTGCATTGATTTAGACTCGTTCATATCTGTGCTGATGAAGAAGAAGAAGAAAATATTAGAAATAAACTAGGATGCTGCCTACATTCTAACATTGTGCTAGCACTCCGCTTAAGCTTAGGCTCGGCGCTAAGACGCCGCTCGCTTCTAGGCGCGGCCCTAGGAGTCCGCCTGGATGAATTTTTACATTATTGTGACCGTTTTGTACCGTTGTCAACGACTATTTTTTGTGTATTTTCATACGCCTATAAATAAATGAATTTATATCTATCATTCCCACTTCAAATCCACATTTTTTACATTTCATAGAAAATTTCATTCCCACTTTAAATCCACATTTTTTACATTTGATAAAAAATTTGTAATCTTTCATTTTCATGTAATGTCGGGTTACGAAAATTTTAGGCTTAATGCAGAGAATTTTACCCTAGAGGAAGATTTATCCTTATGTCGAAACATAGTCTTTCATTATCCAGCAAGGGGTCATGAATGTCGGGTGAATGGTTCAATGAGCATGCAATGGTTAAAAGATATTCATGCTAACTTTTGTAATGAAAGCGGTAACCCCAATAACCGGAACCGAGCAGGCCTTTTTTGTCGATACAAGGAAATCACAAAGGAAGTACTATACTTTTCTTCTTTAACCTTTAAGGT
Source organism: Papaver californicum (assembly GCA_023531435.1). Lineage (NCBI taxonomy): Eukaryota > Viridiplantae > Streptophyta > Magnoliopsida > Ranunculales > Papaveraceae > Papaver > Papaver californicum. The sequence goes on along the minus strand of JAJJMC010014297.1, from coordinate 4,219,938 downwards.
AAATGAAAGAAGAATTAGGAATGAAACTGATGATGAAGTTGTTGCCATATCTCTGGAGGAATGAAGAAGATTGAAACGTTCAGATTTCAGGTACCATCCTCATTTCGAGATCCTAAGGGTGATGGAAGAATACAACCCTTTTGTGTTGATTATTCTCTGAAGATGTGAAGAACGTCGTCCGGGGCGTCATACAACCCATTGAAGGTTTGATAATAGGTTTGCAAAAGTGTTTAAGTGTAACCTATTGATTTACTCTAAAGTTATCTCCTTTAATGTATGCCTTTTCGATTCAATAAAATGATGTTAAAAAATAAAGTTACTTCCGGTTACAACAAAACTCTGAGATAATATTTGAAAAAAATTCAGAACTACCAAACTCTGACAAAAGTTATAAAAATATCTCAAAATCGGTTGTCAAAGTGAACAGTTACTTCCGATTACATTTTGGACTTAATGAACTCGTAGCTTTCAACAAATGTGAACTCTTTTCCTTTTTCCTTATAGTACTGCATTTTTACGAGATCCTCCTACACAAGCATAGTTATAAAAAACATAATTCGTCAAGTTTACTGTGTTGTTATTGGAATACCAAACAACTTAGGTTATGTAAAAGATACTTACAAATTGTTGGATCGACAATCCTAAATGGGTGGGGTTAAAGATTCGTTGTTGTATAGCTATATAATCATCGATCCCTTTTCAGATAAATTGGTATCTATCATGAATTTGTTCAAGATATCTTTGGTATGGATTTCCATATTCTCGAGCATATTGGATATAGATCCTATCCCAAAAGGTTTCAGGTTCAACCCTTCCAGCTATGACATCTTCACGTATGGTTTCGTTATGCCAGGTTTTGGTTATACCCAAGTCTTCAGCTGAATCAAATGTTGTCATGTTTGTAGGTAGAGTTATGAAGTGAATTACAAAGAGGAGATGGTTAAATGGAATTTGTACAATGTATGAAACTAGGTGCCTCTGGTATTTGGTAGATAACACACATGTATTTATAGGATAAATAGAGAGACTTAACGGGTAGTATTTTCAAAAACTTACTATTTGGCATGATTTATCTATAAATACAAAAATGGTATATAAAAACTCACTATGTGTATGAAACTAGGTGCCCCTAGCGGCCGAGTTTTGTCTCGGGAGGGTTTACAAGAGATTTACCCACAAAATCTAAGCAGAGGATTTACAAAATTTTAATCATCACCAAATTCTGACCATAAGTGTTCGATCAAGTCATTTCGCAAACGTAAATGAGTATCTTTGTCGAATACTGCACGTCTGTGTTGGTCCATTCTCATTTGAGAAAGTTCAGCAGTGTCGTGTCTAGAAATATTTACCGGTGCACCGTGGCTGAGTTGATCATATTCATGCGGCCAATCACCGGGTAAACGCTCATCCTCCACTATCATATTGTGTAGAATGATGACAATTTTCATTATATATGCTAATACGTCAGGATTCCACATTCGTGCAGGTTGCTTGATGATTGTAAATTGATTTTGCAGTACCCCGAAGCCGCGTTCTACATCTTTTCGGCATCCCCTATGCATAGCAGAAAATTTCAGTTTCTTCTGAGAATCTGGATGTTTAATCGACATCACAATAGTAGCTATCTCCGGGTATATTCCATCACCAAGAAAATACCCCATATCGTACTGATTTCCGTTGACAACATTCACAGTTGGTTCTTTCCCATTGATTAGCTTTTTAAAAATATACGAACGGTTCATCACATTTATATCATTGTTAGAACCAGGCATACCAAAAAATGCATGCCAAAACCATAGATCGTATGACACCACTGCCTCCAGGATAATACTTTCACTACCTTTGTACGCAGTGTAAGCACCGGATTCAGCCGATGGGCATTTATCCCATTTCCAGTGCATGCAATCAACACTACCAAACATCCCAGGAAATCCCCTTTTTTGGTTCTCAGCAAGAAGGAGTTGAACATCACGCTTAGTTGGTGTGCGCAAATATTCTTTCTCGTACAGATGGACTATCGTCTTACAAAACCTACGAGTTGCTTCCAAAACTGTGGTTTCACCGATTCATAAATACTCATCTATTGCATCTGCCGCACATCCGTAAGCTAACATTCGAATTGCTGCATTAATTTTTTGCTGAGGGGTTAATCCAGGAACACCACAAGCATCTCTTTTTTGAATAAAATATTTATCTACAGCGACTACATCTCCCAATATATGGTTAAATAATCCTCATCGCATTCTAAATCTTCTACGAAATACATTTGGAGGAAACGTCGGGTTTTTGCTAAAGTAATCTTTCCATATAAGTTTTTCACCATCATCATGGCGTCTTTATATTTTGATACGCGTTTGAGGCCAATTCATGCTTGAACCGATTAATCCAGCAGTGGCTGGTTGCTTTTTTAGGCTAATTGCAAGTGAACCTTCGTCTGATGAGTACAAACTATTGTTATCATCATCATACGATGATGAAGAAGAAGAAGAATGGGGAGTAATAGAAGAACAAGAACCATAATATTGATTTTTATTTTGATAGTATGCCATTTGCTTTATGATGTTTGTATTTTTGGTTTGTATAATTCGTCCTCTTGAGTGTTCAATTTATAGGGAAATAAAGATAAGATTTTGAGTGTTGAATTGTCAATACACGGTTGGTATCTTAATGCAAAAACAGAGTTATGGGGTAGACATACGCATGGGTGATATGAAATGTCGGTTGAGAAGACAAAACTAATATAAATGATAAATTAAACGATTATAAATGTAAGAAAAATTATTTGAAAAAACAATTCAAATATGAGAAAATAAAAAAGTTCAATGTTCAACTAACAATTCAATGCTAATGAATAACTACTCTTCCGCATCTTGATTCTCCAACGCCTAGTCGGGGGCATAAATGGAGGCGTAGATGGTCTGGCATTAGTTATTTGATTGCATTGTTGATGAAGATCCCTGACCCATGGTGTTCCACATTGGTGGTGGATATTCCGAGCATACGTTCCAAACCATATGGGTGGTTGTTGTTGACGAAAATGGGCAAGATGTGATTTCAACATGGCAACCTCATTTCGTAGACCCTGTAATTCTACTTCTTTGGAAATAAAAGAGTCCATCTTATCCTTAGTTTCATTTAACGTAAATTCACGAAACTCTTGGGTAAAATCAGACAACTCTTGAACTAAATCATAAGCCGCAATCTGTGATGAAAATAATGAAATCAAATTATGAACCATCATTGTATACTAAAATCAAATTTACAGTGTTCTGTTGTATACTTACGTATGGTAGCTGTTGTGTGTGTGGGGGGGGGGGGGGATGATTACATGTTCACGACGACGTTGGATGTTGTGTTTAATACGGTCACCAGCATAACCGTACGTTTAAACCTCCCAATCGACTTTCGTGGCATATTTATACAGGTTAGTCACATGTTGCCAATACTCGAAATACAATCATAGTTCACGACACGTACAAACTCACTTGCAGGGACCAAACAGTTTTCGCTCATCTCCTCAACCACGTCGTCGCTGAAGTTGGAAATATAACTAGGCGGGTTGCTAGGAACGCCCCATCTTGGATTGTTCTGCCTCCAACACCGATCTCCGAGATACATGTTATTCTTTATCCAAGAAATTTACAATAAACAAATGAACAAATCAGTTAACCGAAATGCAAAGAAAATAAAAAACATTCCAATAGAAATAAATTATAAACTCACGGTGTCTAGCCAACAGAATATTGCCCTTTTCCCTGAGAGCTCTACAACTTTCCGTCCAATTTCATATTCCAGGACGGGGATCGCATTTTGCCACGGTTGCCAGGTCACACCGTCTACAGACAACTGATTCAGATCAGTCCTTGAACGAACAATGTCAATACTCTTCCTCCGGCTTCCCGTCCACCTACGACATCTAGGCCACTCATTTTCACTTTCAGGCGAAGGGTTCTTTGACCGACAAATGCCCAGATATTCGTACCACCAAAACTAGAATGTCATGACAACCAATGGTATAAATAACTGAGCAACAAAAAAAAACAATTTAATAGAATTATAAATAACACTAACAAATTTACCTCCAAAATTTGAAAGGGTCCCGCCAATGACTTTTGTCCCTTGCCAGATGCGGCGAGACCGGAATACAATTTCGAAAATGCAGGAGAACCCCAGTCATATTTGTGAACTGCATTTAGATCCTCAAAAGCAGCTAACCATCCAGCATCAATATAGGTTTTTGCATTTGAAAAGAAGAACTGACCCAAAACATACATATAGAAGGCTCTGGCCACTCTATCAGCAAGCCTACTATCATTGTTAGCCGCAGTCAAAGTTTGTTGATCAAAATATGTGCTCAAAAATTTGACAGTAATTGCATCTGAAACCCACTGGCACGGAATACCTTCTCTTTTACAAACCACATTATCTTTGAGTTCAGGAAATATATGGTCTTGGACCCAAAAATTAAACTTCCCTGAGTCATACGGAACAGATCTACCAACACCAATACTAATTCCTGTCAACATTATCCAATCAAGGGGAGTGAACCCTAGCTCACCAAACGAGAAGTGGAAAGTGTTTGTCGTATCCCAAAAGCGCTCAACAATATAGTCAATAAGTGCATGGGATGAATCTACTACATCTATGGACAGTAATCGGTCCCATCCTCCCTTTTCAATAATATATCTGACCCTAGGAGCATGTTTAATAATACCTTGGTAGGTCTGAAGGACGGATTTGAGGGAACCACGATGTGAAAACTTGAAATGGGCATCGCTTGAATACGTTATATTGGTGGAGGCGTGATCCTCAGTATCTTCCACAACTGTATAATGTTCCAACCCGGGAACATCAATAGTTTCTTCAATAATACGGTCTTCATCTGAATCCTCCACGACTTTAGTCTTCTTGGCCCTCTTCCTTCGGCCAACGAATCTGGACGTCACACTGGTCGACATCTGGGCAAACAATTCATACAACATTGAAAATCATGAGTAATCCCCACAAATGCAGAAAGATAAAAATCTAAAATAATCAATAAATCAAGGAATAACATAATTACAAAAGTAATTATCTAATTACATAATCATATGTACCAACATAGAAAAATCAAACATTCTTGAACAAATTCATCATTAACAAAATACTTCAATCTCAAGGCCCCAATTGTACCAAATATCATCAAAATTCACCAATTGCAAATTCTTCCATACACATAGGTTTTAAAACATAAACATACCAAATTCCCAAATTTTCAAAACAATCTAGTCAATTTATCAAAAAATTAACCACAACCCAACTAAATTTAAACAACAACTTAATCAATTATATCTTCAATTCAACAAATTATCATCAATTTTTTATACCCAATTTACAACAATCATAAACCCTAAAAATTATCCCAATTCAATAATTACAATTTCTAATACCTAATTTCATAATCACATGTTTCACCCTCAAAATTATCTCAATTTCATAATCACATGTTTAATCATTCAACACATATAACCAATTTAACTAACAAAACCTAATAATAAAACATACTCTACATTTAATTTACAAAACAAAATTTAATTTAAAAAAAACAAAAGAAATTAGAATTTACCTTGATTGATTGTGCTTGGATGTTTCAAAATACCTTAAGCGGAGTCAAAAAGTAGGCGGGACGTTGGGTTCTCGTATGGGAAAATCAGTGTGAGATGGTTGTGGGCGGAATAGGTTTTGAGTTCGAAAGCAATTGGGGTTCAAGAGGGTATGAAACATAAGGGTTCGCTGCTGCTACAAACAGGAAGATAGAATGGGGAGGGCTCCTAGCAGCACGCCTGGAATCCCAGGCGGTGCGCTAGGACACCGCCCGTCCCATTCAAGTCACACACTTGGTTTGCACGATTGTAACTATTCTAGGCGCGATGCTAGTACTTCGCCCGACCAAACGCGATTCTGGGATACGCCTGTATCTCTGGCTGTGATCCTAGGATACCATCCAACTACAAGCGTTACGCTAGCATTCCGTCCCACATCGAGCGAGACGCTAGGAGACCGTTTAGCGCAAGCGTTACGCTAGAATTTCGCCCGTCCCGCTAAGCGCTACGCTGGAATACTGCTCAACAACAGGCGAATTGCTAAGATCCCGCCCGACTATACACGGCTATTCTTGGGCCGGACCAAAACTAAAAAATTTAGTCTTTGGTCGTTTAATATGATCGTTCCCCTGTGGATGCTCTAAGGATAATTGTTGATCATATCTCTTTATGCTTATTTAAAAGCCGGACCTTTAGAGAACTTCTCTCATCATCATTTGTTACCACAATATCGTACAACTCGACAAAATCGTTCCACCACTTCTAAACGTTTAGTTACATAACATATCCTCATTGCTTGCACTTTGAGATATATATCTCTAAGACCAATCCTTCCCGCTAAAAGGTATGAAGTGATTCGTAATCTATATAGAAGAACACCTTAATTCCTATAATTTTCACATGATGACCTAACTTAATCACACAATACAATTAATTTGATCATGTTCACAATCTAAATTAAAACATGATCTAATGCATTTTGTGGGAATTTAATATATCTAAACTCTTCAAAATAAGCAATCATACAAATTAACTATTTTGATCATCAAAACTCTTTAATTTCATCGTAAATTTGTATTATTTGTATTCAATAATCATAACAACCTTTCTAAATCATACTATTTACGTCAAATTATCAACTACTTTTATTACATTATGAAAATTAACAAAATAAATGGAGAAATACAAGTTAACTTACCTCTCTTTGGATTATGGATAAAATAAGAAATAGAAGTATGTAGAGATTTGTTATCAACCCAAGAATAAACCCATTAAAAACAATAAGTAATTGGATCTATGGAGGTTAGAAATAAAAAAGGGGAAAATATGGTTTATTTTAAGAAGAGAGTTTTGTGTGAGAGGGTTAAAGAAGAGCAAACACGAGTGAGTTTCTGTATATTTTTTTAATAAAACGTCAACCTAAATAATATTAGGCGTTCTCTTTCATGATTTACGCTAACCATGGACTGGTCAAGTATTATTTCTTTTATTACTCCACAATAAATTCAAAGAACGTCAATAGAACTGACGGTCATCGTGTTTCTGTTGTCGCTTTGGAAGTCTCTACACTAGATTTACACTTCCATGACCTGCCAAGTGGTGAGTTGGTATGGGACTTGAAAGATGGAACTCTTCCACCATACGACTTTCTCTAAGAGATCAACAATTATGTATAATAAAAGTGTTTTTTTGAATAACCCAATGATGCTCATTCTCCCAGTCTTGTTTTGTTATTCCAGAATAACTTTGTGCAAATTTGAAGTCGATAAAACCCTCTTGGGGGCCCAATTTCTAAAACTGACACAATTTTAACGCGTTTTTATAGTTTACACACTTTTGTAATTTAAGAGATGAAGAATATTAGCCCTCTAGAAAATGTAATTCCTAGTCCATCCTACTATTTTTTTCATGTTGACTTTTAATCTTGTCTTCGTCGATGATTTTATCTTCCTAAAACAAATAAAAATTGCCAGATCCAGACTTTCCCTCTATTTTTTTTGTGCTTTACTAGGGTTTCAATCTTGAATTTACAATTATTTTCGTCAAATTTAAAACTAGATATATGTAGTATAATATCACATATTTACATATCGTATAATATCATTGTGATGGACCGGAAAATTTCGCCTCCGGCGCCATGCACTGGGCCAGCCAGAACTCGCTATGCGCCACTTTGATGACAGTTTTTCGGTCTCAAAGTTTCACTTTTCTCTAGGAAAATGCAGGTCAATTTGCCTTTTCAAGCATGCTTTGCAAGCATGATACACGAAACATAGGTTTCATACCGTTCCAACTTACCCTTTTTTCTGCAAAGGGTACAAGGCTATAAAACCAACGGTGATGCCTTTGGCATGCATCACATACTACCATCATTTTTCTGAGCTTAAGTCATGCTTTGGATTAGCACATAGGCCATTGTAGACCTAATTTTTCATTTCCTTAAACTCTGATTCGACTATGCCATGGTGCATGCACCGACCTTGCTATTTCCAAGGGTGCAACAGCCAGACATATACCATCCATACCGTATAGCTTGATAGGAAGTATGAACATCCATAAAATGGATTGCAACTACCTCATCAAGTGTGGCAACAATCATATCTTGCCTCGTGCTTCCGAGCCAGATGATATGAGTTACCAAAATATCGCAATCACCTCAAATTTAGATGATATGAGTGACAAAGTGTTGGAACACAAACGCATTGCATTGCGGTTGCCCACGTACGCAACCCGTACCATGAAAGGATCAAGCATGGCCGTAGTTCATCCAAAGGGGTCATTTCGAATGGGACAAATAACTTAAGCCTATTAAGGCAAAGCCAACATCAATGCCAATGGCCAATCGTTTCGGAAGGATATGCTTAGGCATATACAATCCGCGTAATTGATGCGTGTCGTACGTGCAACAAATTACTTCAGATATTTCTGATAATACTAATAAGTGACATAGCGGTAGTAAGGATCGTTCCTGCGATGAGCTATGTAATTGTTATTTGTTTTCATCTTCTTATGTAACCAAAAAGGGATTGTAGAGTTGCTAAACTAAAGTAAACTAACAAAAATAAAAACAAAGTAAATAAAGATTATTAAAGGGAAGAAAATACTGGTTAGAAGTTTCATCTTCCATCACCAAACCTGCTTGTTAGTCGATTCGAGTTAACATTCAATCCTTTCATATCAATAACCCCAAAGCATATTATCACAGGCTTACTCCGACAAAACTTCTTGTATCATTAAAGGCGCAAGAGCCACTCTTTGAATCATTCTAAATGAATAACTTGGCGCAAGAGCCACTCAAGTTTAACCTAATGAAAGCAACGGTCTTCGTGAGTTAAGGTTATTCTAAGCAATCCGGTGCAAGAGCCACACGGGTTTAACCTAGGTTAAGGTTCTACACATAATCACATGGAAACATCCCGTCGTCAACAATTATGTTGTGCTACTTGTGTTTAGAGTTCTTCGACAATTCTGGATTCCAAACCCTAGTCTAGCTTTAGATATGAACACATGATCATTGTGCAACTTAAACGAACAAGTCTTCAATCATATATGGCGTTATAAAAAAGTAAAACATAAGTGATAACAAGAGATCATTAACATTAAAACTAATCAGTCAGATTGATTTACATGTCTAGGATTTCAGATTACATCCCTAACCAATAAAACAAAGTTACTTATTTATGGATTTACTAAAACCATAGAAAATATACAAAGAATAAAAATGGTTTCATCCTAAGGAGAAAATCCTATAATATAGAATTAGTCTCTCTTCTCCCTTCTTTATTATGTAAAACCTAGGTCTCATTATCTCTAAGAGTATTAGAAGTGTCTCTTGTATAAATACCAAAGTATAAAAGTTCCCATGCTTAAATTCCGTTGAATTGGTTTCCCGAAATATGAAAACATGCATAATATTAATATGTTACGTCCAAGCTTAGTGGGGAGAATGGATTCTCACTCAGCCAAATGGGTTTGCGCTTCCCAAAAAAGTCCAACCCATAATCAAAGACAATCATCAGTTTTATTGGCCTGTCAGTCATAGCGAACTTACAGGCAAAAATCTAATTTTCCCTCGATCTTTTAGTTCAGTTTTCCTCGATCATGTACAGATCCTCTCGATGGCTATTTTATCGCAGAAATACTTTTCTTCTGAATTTTTCTTTGTTTCTTATTTTGCCTCGGTCACAATCTCATTGAGAGTTTTTATTCTTTCTGACTTCTGACTTTCCGGCCAAAAAACCAACAACGGTCAACTCCCAAACTTGAGCCATGTTCTTAACCAACAACACACCACCATAGACCTTCACTGGCAATTCAAAACATCGACTAAAACCAACCAACCTCACTTCACTGCCATCAATAGCCCAATAGAGACCAAAGTTACACCATCATCAAATCACTGCCAGAAACTCCATCACTGAAGCCATTAATGGAAGAAAGGAGAAACAAAGTATTTCTTGCTTTATAACTTACTTCCGATCTTCACTCATGCCCTATACAACTCCACTAACTCCACTGATCCATTAAAACTCAGAAACAATCACAATCGAGCACCATGACCAATCATGATCATGATTATCACCATTCATGTCAATCAACACTGTCTGAATCATTATAATTCACTTCAACTCATCATTCTATCAAAAACCCATTAATCACAGCGTCACTACCATCACAAGAACAACCACCACTATAGGATTTCTCAATCTCCATCGATGGCAGTTCGTCACTGCCTCCTACTCTTCACCTAGAACAACAACCTTCAGCTCTATTCTCCATTGTTGATTTTGTCCATTAATCTTCATAACTGATCATCAACTTATCAAAACAGTGCGCGTCTCAGGAACAATGAAAATACCCTAGCCTACTTTCACTGGTTGAATGCTTGAAGAAGAGAGTGGTTCCCCTTATCAACCGAATGGCCGCAATCTATGTTGTCGAAGGCGCCAAAGGTGTTCGCCTAGGCACCAAAGGCGCACGAATCGTAGGTACACCGCCTCAACGCCTCAATATACTCTGGTTACCTCGACAATGCATTAGTCGAGCGATTTTGGCGACTCGATCGCCTCGAGGAAGTTTGAGGCGACCAATAACTCGACCAAATCATGATGATCACAGAGGTGGGGTTGAACCCGATTTTTTGGCTCGAATGCTTGGAAGAGAGCTAATGGAATTGTTAGAAAGCATGGGTAATGCTCATTATGGAGTTTGGGGCAAAGAAGTTTGTGTTGTTTCATGCTGCCATTATTTACGGGTTATGATGAACAAAAAAACTTAATGGCTTCGGTGATGTTTGAGCTCGAGGGTGAATAATTGGATTTAGTCAGTTGGTGACTCTCAAGATCGATCTATATATGGTGGGGTTTGTGTTGATCGAGATCGCTGTGGTTTGGAGATGGATTTAAGTACTGGGGAGAGAAAGTCTGTTCGAGTACTGGGGAGAAAACAGAGTGTGCGAAGAAATAGGAAACAGAGTGTGATTCACAGCCAATTAGTTGGCAAATATCCAATCAAGGAAAGTCAAAGATATGCTATAATTTCCCTATACACAACATATATATTCTCTCAATAGATATCTTTTTCTACTTAGATATCCATAATTCAAGATAATAAATCAAGGCTTAATTACAGTTAACTCAAAATTGACTTATTTCAAATATTGAATTTCTTTGCTTAATTTAAATAGTTACCATTTATATAAGTAGTCAAAATAAATTAAAAGAATATATCAGGGCATAATTATACAGCTTATGCTTGACCGAATTCAAAATTTGAATTTCATTCCTTGTACATGAGCAGTTATATAATTGTAAATGTATTGAACTTGAAAATAAATCTAGAGAATAACCAAAGATTAATTTCTTTCCTGTACTTATACCTTCATTATTACCTCCATAACTTCCTGCAACTCCTTTTCTTCTTTAAAACTATGATAACTAGAGGTCAAATCCTTAGTGCCTTATAATAATCAGAATACTCAAAAATATGTATATAACAGACCTTGGTGCAAGGCGACGCCTTAGTCGCGCCTATTCGACGAGTCGCGAGGTGCCTGGCCTGGCCCATCGCCTCGTCTCGCGCCTCACACAACATAGGCCGCAATTATCAAATTCAAATTCTTGGACATTCCCTATCAGAAGCAAGGGTGCCTTTAGTAAGTTTATGCTTTCACAACTTTTGCAACTTTGACTTGCTTCAAATGCTCGTAACTTCTTCATACGAAGTCAAAATGACTCCATTCTTTCGCCGCCAGCTTCACTTTCTCGTCCTCTTCGACACAGTGAGTAGAAATCCTGTATTTGAGTGAGATCCATTTGGTCTTTGGGATTTCTTCTTTTGTAACACTCAGTTGCCACTCTTTTAAAGATATAACATAATAAAAGACATAAAATACAAAAGTAGTAATAATACAAGGTAATTCAAATGAAATCTAGCAAATAAGTGTACAAAAATAGTATTTAGCATATGTAAATCATGCACTTATCAGTAACCAATAATTTTCACCTTACATTGCAAATCTAAAGGCCAGGCAAAACCTAATCTGCATAGGCCAAGGGACTTTCACAAGATTGTGCATAACTGATGCCACATAATATGCAAATATGCATTCTCGAGTAAGCAACACGAATGAATGATGCTTTCTCATAATTCAAATTTCATCGGCTAAGCTACAAGTATATTGACACTTACGCATCAAGTATGCACCAACGTATAAGCTACATCACATAAATGTGCATTACCGTTCATGCACATTCATCCAAGGCCTCCTCCCTATATATGTATCAAACACATTTCCATGTGTTTGGAAAAGAAAGGTAAGGGAATTCATCGACTGCCAAATACCAACTTTTTTATTCTTGTGAATGGTAATCCTGTGGTTTTTTTTAGTATTTCTAGAGTTTTGAGGCAAGGTGATCCTCTGTCTCCCCTTATTTTTGTTTTGATTGAATATGTTTTAAGTAGAAATATTACTAAACTTTTTAGTTCTAGAAGAATGGATTTTATGGTGAAAAGAAAAGGAGTAGCGCTGACTCACATGCTCTTTGCAAATGATATTTTTATTTTCTTTAAAGGATATTCGCATAGCCTTCAAGCTCTTTTGGATTTATTAGGTATGTATCAACGTGCTTCTGGTCAATCTGTGAACAACGAAAAAGAGTAAATTCTATTATGGTGGTGGGTCATATTCTAGAGGTCGAGCTATAATTAGTTTTCTTGGGATGGAAAGGGCTTTGTTCCCTGATAATTATTTGGGAGTTCAATTCAAGCCGGGGATGGCTCGAAACATTCATGTCAGATTTGTGATATTGAGGATTTTGGATAAGCTTGCTAGTTGGAAGGGTAAGTTATTATCGTTTCAATTTAGATTAGTTTTGGTCATTTATATCTATGTTATTCATTCAATGGTTGTATACAAATGGCCTAAAAAATGATAGTACAATGTGAAAGGGAAATACAAAATGTTATTCAGTCTGGGGACTCAAAGAAGCGTAACTATTTTACTGTGGAGTATCACATCCTTAGTTGTCGAGAAGTGAAAGTTGTCTGGGGATTCTAGCTATGATAAATAAAGCCATGCTTATGAAGTTATGGTAGAGCATGAAAGAGTCAAATAAAGTTTGGGCATGTTTCCTTAGGTTTAAGTTCTTTAAGGTTAACGAAAATTTAATTGACTATAAGCTTTTTTCTTCAATTTTTGCTTGGATTAGATAGGTTTTTTACTTTGCTGAGAAGCACACTCGGTGTGTCATTGGAAATGGTAAAAATACTTCTCTCTTTTTTGATAATTAGTGTGGTGATTTTTCTCTTGCTAGGAAGATAAGCTTCATTTCGGGGGAGGAGGAATGAATTCCCTTCAACTGTAAGTGACTTAATTATGGATGGTGATTGGGTTATTCCTAATACTGTGAGAGCAATAATATCTGTAGATGGGGGTACTTTAGATATGCTACCAACGATTATTAATGATGAAGATTTCAGGGTCTGGATGTTGGATCATAAGGGTAATTTCTCCGTGAAATCTGCTAAGAAAACCTCGAGGAATGTTTATGATGTTGATCCAACTGCTAAGTTTTTTTGGAGAAGTATTTTCCATCCAACAATGGCTTCTCAGTATTGGAAAATTTGGAAGTCAGTTTGTTGCGCGACTCAAGATATGGTGATTTTGAAGTTGTGCAGACCAGTGCCTACTAGATGTTGTATATGTAGACGTGATGGGGAGACTTCAGACCATATTACATGGTGGTCTTGGATAAATTTTTTTTGAGGTAAAGTCGGAGTTGAATCTTATTGTTTTTTACAAGTCAGCTAAAGGGAGGAGAAGAATGATCAAGGATTTATGGCTTATTGCAAATTTGGCAGTGTGAACTGAACTATGGAGGTTACATAATAAGGTTTATTTTGAAGATGCCATAGTGAATCTGATTGGCTTGAAAAGCCGAGTTTATCAAGTTATCCGTGATAATTCTCTAAGGTTAAAGGGTTTTATGGATAATTCGTTAGGGGAGTTGCGCATCCTCAATTATTTTAGAATGCATCATAGGAAAACTAAATTTTCAACGCCTGTAGAGTGTGGTTGTTGCCACCAGATTCTGGTGAGTTGAAAATTTGTTGTGATGGTGCTGCTTTGGATAATCCAGGTCAAGATGGGGCTGGTGTAATTGCTAGAGATTATTCGTGTGCCACTTTGCGAACACTTTGTATGGGTTTAGGGTGGCAAACTAATTTTATTTCTAAGCTTCATGTAGTTATTTATGGTTTGGAATGGGCTAGAAGATGGAGTATCAAGAATATTTGTGTTCAATAAGATTCAAACGCAATTCAGGCTCTAACGAATGGGGAATTACCATGGTTCTTGATTCAAAGATGGAAATATATAAGCGCTTTTTATGAGAGAATTAAACATGCTCATGTTTTTGGAAAAGTTAATTTTGCAGTAGACTTTTTAGCCAATCTTTTTTCCTTTTATGTGTAAAGCTTTTTCTTTCTCTTATAAAATTTTGACTTAGAAAAAAAAAAACAAAAAAACTGCCATATAGTAACTTCCACCACTTTCGTGACAAGCATAATAGTGCATTAGCACTATGATGCTTCCTTGGGTAAAATACACGAGACAGTGATGCTTCCTTGGGTAAGCATCCTCGAGTAAGCTTTTATAGCATCAGTGATGCTTCATTTAATAAGCATCATGAATTTCCAACCAACACTTCCTCCATATATATGTTTTACTAGCGTTTCTACAAGTAAAGAAATGAAGGGGAGAGGACATTCATCCAAGGCAAGGCCATTTTAAATGCAAAAATTGGATAGTGAAGCATCCTTGAGTATGCATCATGACATAATAGTGCCTTAATTAACACTATAACGCGTTCTTGAGTAAGCAACATTATGGCTGTGATGCTTCCTCTAGTAAATATCACGGCATGATAGTACCTTAGCACTATAATGCTTTCTCAGGTAAGCGATATAGGGTCAGTGATGCTTCCCTGAGTAAGCATCAGGGCATAATAGTATCGTAGCACTATAATGCTTTCTCGGGTATGCAACATAGGGGTGATGCGTGTCTTAGGTGCACAAATTAATTCACTTATCTCCTACTTTACTAATGAATAATATAGTAATAAATAGAATTCGTTCCCACAAGGAGTGAGGTGTTTGAATTGTTTAAAGTGTCATAATGTGGGGTTTTGTTTTAGGTTTTAGACAAAGTAAATAAGAAAACAATTGAAATATTAAGTTGAAAGCAATGGAGAGAGATATGATCGAGGAATCCTTCCTCGTTACTAAACAATCATTGAGTTAATATATTCATCTACCTCATTGTTAATCATAGATCATCACCAACTGTAGAATAACAGCTAGATTAGTGTTATCCCCTAAATTCCTTATATCACTGGATACAGAAGTTTTCGCCTACCATATTCTATTCGTCCTAACCACCTAGTAGTAGATCACTCAGGGTGTAATTTGGTCGCATGCTTTAAATTGTGAATTTATAATTTAATCCTAGAAGTTAGACTTTTAGATCAAGGTTCACTTACTAGTGTTGTTCATACACACAATTACTCCATAAAATCTCTCTGCAAGGTCTCTTGTTCTCTACTTGTGTACGAGTCAATGTACTATTACTTATCTTACAACTCAATACTAGCATTAGATCAAATCAAAAAATAAATTCAGTTGACCTCCTAAATAATCTATCAGTCAATCGTAACCATTCTTTATAGTATGAACAAGCGATAATCATATGAAGAACTTAGAATTCATCCTCAATCAATTAAAAATCGGATACCCGTAGCTAATAGGTATCTAGTAATTAAATAAAAGAAAATAAGAAAATAAAATAAAATTGCAACCCGAAAGAATTGTCGCAACCGAAAGAACGCTTCCAACTCTCCCTTCTTCTTTTCTTCTCTTTCTGTATTTTTTTTCTGTATTTCTCCGTGTGTTTAAAGCTTTGGCCACAAGGTTATATTTATAGGCAAAGAAACATATTGCACACAACAAAAACTTGATTAGATAAGGAACCAAAGTCGATGAATAAAGTTTTGGATGGTGAGAAATTAAGTGATGATGCTACAGTGTAAATAAGGAGTAACTTACCAGGATGTGCACAACTTCTTATTAACCAAAAACCATAGCGAGACCCGATTGAAGCAAATTGTCTTTGTTAGATTTAAGTATACATCAAGCTCGATGTTCTCTGTTGTACATAATCCCTATCTTTTCCTTCACGTGTGAGATTAATTCTTAAGAGATAACTTTCCCTGCATTTTCAAACCCAATCTAGATAGGGAAACTAGTCCCCTGTTCCGTTCAAATTCCAACCTAAACAAGGAAACTAGCTCTTTGTTGTTTCTAAACTCGTTAACTTCGTCACCCACACGTCTCTTGATAAGTGCATAATATACATAATTTGAATATCATTTTCTTATGCGTTTCTTAGTTATTTCTCTTGTATTTTGTGTATTTTACGTTTGTTTTGAGTTTTATAGGTACTTTGGAGTCACATAAAGCAAAATAAAAGAATTAAGAGCCTATGACATTATTCGGAGTCATTGGGTGTCTATGGGCGCAAAGCTAGCAAGCACACAAACTTCTAATGCATTAGAACAGATAATTACTGAGGGTATCCAGTTTTACAAAGAAATTCAGAGAATTATTAAAGGGAGGCCTACTGTTCTGTATATAGGTGCTAAAAGGAGTCAAACTACTTGTATAAAGGCAGACTAGCCTATTCACTTAAGGTCCACCACTTTCTATATCCAATTAAAAGCAGTTAGGTCATGACCATGCCTTTCTTCCTCCTCGTGAATCTGATATGGTGAGATAGGTTTGATAGAACATAGAAGAGAAGTTGTTGTAGCTATGGTTACAGTTCATGGGTGAAGTACAGATAGAATAGAAGAAAAAAGGAGATCTGGGTTGTGACTTGTGACTTGTGATTGAATTTGGCATAGAAGGTAAAGAAGAATGGGTTCGAGGAGTTGTGGTTGCTGGACTACATCGAGCAACAGAGAGAGAAATAAGTTTATATAGAAGATTAAAGAGTTGGGTTTAGTATCGAATCTAGAAGGGAAACAAGAATTCAGTGTGATGTTAGGGATTTGTGTTGGTGGTCTGTTGAGATGAATTCGAAGAATATTGAGACGAATGACAGTGAGATTAAGACATGTGAGGTGAAGGTGATTGTTTCTCTGTGAGATATGGAGATAACAGTTTGCTAATTTTGCTTATAGGTCGTATAAATTGAAGACAAGAAGAAGAAATTGTCGATGGGGTTTTGGTTAGAAGATGAGTATGTTGCTCGAAATCGCAAGAGAGGTTGTAGAAGAACTTAATTATGTTATGAAAGTTTGGTCGAATAAGTGAGATGATGGAAATATCAGGTTGAATGGGTTGATTGTGAATGTCTGTTTGAATATTAAAAGCAACATGGTGTCGGAATCAACCACCACATATGCACTGTAGGTGCTTGATAAATTGCGTAAATGAACTGTCATGAAATTTAAGGGAAAATTTGAAATTTCCTTGTTAGTTTCCTAAAACTGGCAGGCCTATTTAGTTTTAAAGACCCTGATTTGGGCTTAATGAGTCACGGGCTTCCTCTATGATCTGATTTTGGCTTGGGTTTTTAAGTGTGGCTAGTTTTTGGAAATCAAGGGGCTAGGGTTTGAATTAGGAAATGAGAGTTCTATTCTAAGAAAGATTCTACAAGGGAGAAAGCTATAAAAGAGCAACTTCAACAAGAGAGGGAGATATCTAGGTTTTCACCTAGTTCTCTTCTCACCTCTTCTACTTCTTTGCGTAGGTTTGCGACGGTGAAGATTTCTCACATCTAGGGTCTGAAATTTCTTTTCTTATTGAATTCAATTGTGTGAACTCCAATAATTATGAGTAGTTAATTTTACTGTTGGTTAGGGAATAGTTGGATTTCTCAAACATGAATCTTTGGATTAATAAATTAGTTTTGTCAATATTATCGATTATGATTCACTATAAATATCTCATTGATTGATTATTTGTTTAGTTAAGTTGCAAATTGATTGAACTCACATTCATATGTAAAGCTAATTTAGGGTTTATTATACACAAAAGTGATATTCATTGAATACAAGTAGCATAGTGTGGTTATTGCTTGTATTGATACATCCTAGTACTCACATGTGAATTATGACCTTTGTTAAATTGAACTAGTACACTTTCCACGATCAATTACATTGATTATCCTAATTTCATGAATTTTAATGCTCCTCGGGAATTAAACTTGATTAATGTTTTTACATGTTAGGTTGTTCTCTTTGGTAGAATTCATATTCGCATCTTTTAATGTGTTTGTTAATTTAAACAATTCCATTACTTCCATACTCGAGTTTCATCATCAAACACCGAATTCATCTGTTCAACCCTCATCTTCACTGTCGCCTATTTCGGATATTCTTTGATTCTTTCTAAAACCCATTCATCACAGACCCAGCTTTAATTAATCACTCGGGTCCATCACAGCCACCTCCATCAATCACCGCCTCAGTCATGGTTACTAATGGCAGCAGCAACATAAGTCCCATTTTCCTTACCACTCATTATCGCATCTGCCATCATCAACCATTAAGTCTTTTTGCCAACAACTCACTTGAATCATCCTTTATAGAAACTAACCACCATTAATGGCAATCGAGATCAATCACAATCATCTCCTTCACTGCCAATAACCATCATCTCCATCATCAACTCACTTGGAGCTCAAAACCGTTTTAAATCCTTCTAAACCATAACAACATGCAACCCAGCGAGAAACTGGTCGTGAATCTCAAAAACAGCAAGGAAGAAACTTCCCTGAACTGGTTGTGGGTAAGGGAGGAAGATGGTGGTTCCCCAAGAAGAAGAAAAGGTACCATTAGTAATATTTAAACTTTGGCATCCCTTAGTAGAAGCA
>JAJJMC010014297.1:4176939-4200911 GCA_023531435.1 Papaver californicum | reverse complement strand
GGATTTGGACGAGTTACACCTGGTATTTGGCCCTTCTTCGTGCACAACACTTCTTTTCTTGCAGCATTAAGTGCCAATTCAATTCTTCCGGACGATTCAACCTAATAAAAGATAAATAAATAAAAACGTAATATACAATAATTCACAAGAAATCTAGCAAATAAGTGCATGAAATTGACATTCTAAATATGTAAAATATGCACTTATCAAATTCCCCCACACTTAGCTTTTTCCAATTCCTCGAGCAAATTAAACTAAACTAAACTAAAATACAACAACTCTCTTTCATTGAGGACACGGTTACACTTAGCATGTGCAACAAGTCTTTAAACCCCTAGGTGTCCCTAGTGGACGAGTTATAGTCTTGTGAGGGTTTACAAGAGGTATACCCATAAAACCTACTCCAACTTCAAAGTCACAAGTATCCAAAAAGTTAGGAGGAAATAAAGTTTTTGCACACTAATAATAAGAATTTAAAAGTGCCAAAGAACATTATTCTCATGCTTAAATTTTGAGTTAGGAGAAAACCACCTTATGCAAGAATCCAGGTTCTAGACCGATCGAATGTTTCGACTTCTGGCTCACCAATAGGGTTTATGAAATTGCACCCAGAAGACGCATTTTATGGTTCTCATGTGTGCAGGCAGGAGTAAAGATAGAATCCTGCACAAGTTGAATGATGGGAAGGAAAGGTAACCTTCTGAATTATTTGAAGATGTTATCCCATAGAAACTTGGGACGAAAAAAAGAACTTTTTTTTCCTCTGATGATCTCTAAGAAAGGAAATCAACCACTATGTGAGTATAAGAACGCTTACTTATCTTCTCACCCGATCTACAATGATCACAACTCTCACAGCATCCAATAGAAACGTCTTCGGTCTTAAACTATTGATGATGAACTCTTGAATTTCATAGAAGTTTGACAATTGTAACTTTTTTTCTCAATTCTTTGTTGTGTGAAACTTTTTTATAGATTTATTCTTCCCCACGGCCTTATTGAATGAATACAAAAAAAAAAAAACATTAAAGCAATGATAAATTTTTTTTTTCTTTTTTTTTTCTTTTTTTTTTTCGTTTTTCATTTTTTTTAAATTGAAATACAAACTAACAAATAAAACTAATATGTCCATGGGAGAAGGATTTTACCACTTGATTCTTCACAACTTGTATTGTCTCGATATCACGAACTTCACTAACTCTTAACTTTTGATTTCTTTCGCCCTTGTACATAAGTCTTCAACATGTATATATAACTCTTCTCATTATATTGTTGCTTGTAAACCTTGACTGTATTCAACTTTCTTCATGATTTTGATGTCGCTCAGTTTGTTGGTGATAATGGTGTTTCTATAGATATGTTGTTGTCGAGAGAATGGTGCCAACTGCAAATAAGACTACAAGATAGAGTTAGCAATTCTGATGGCACCCTCGTGATTGATAGAAATAACACTCAAAAGATCAAAAAGTAGTGCTGAAATCGGTGCGAAGTTGGGTAGCTCATCATTCTACCCGGAATTTGCGCAGATGAAACACTCTAAACAGACAATTTAGACATGTATAAAGAATTGCAAGTTTGGTGCCTCACTCATGGGTATTGAATGATCATTTTCTCTAATGCTGTATTCTCTACCAGCGGCTTAAGTCTATTTTTGTCAGTTTTAGCCTCTCAACAACTAAGCAACCCGAATATAGTTCTCTAATACTTCTAAGTTCATTTATTTCGTAAGAACTCCATATGTAAACTTAGCTATAAGTATACAAATTGACTCTAAATTATCTAAAAGTTGGAGATTTTAATGAAAATATGTACAAAAAGTTTAAAAATTCTACCTATAAAAAGTAAAGACTAAAAACTCTATATGTTTAATCACTCCCCCACACTTAAACTTTACATTATCCTCAATGTAAATTAACTCTTCCAGTGTAAAACCAAGATGGGAAATCTTAACATGATATGAAAAACTAAGAAAAATCAAAAGATAAAGATAGAAATACAAAACCAATGGGTTGCCACCCATGCAGCGCTTGGTTTAAAGTCGTCAGCCCGACTCTCTACTCGCCCATATTACTCCTGCAGAGGGAGCAAATCACTAAACTCAAGGACATCTACATCCACATAAGCGATGCTTTCATAGTATGACTTTAATCTATGGTCGTTGACTTTGGGAACTGTCCCATCCCGGAGACTAGTAATCTCAACTGCACCATGAGGAAAAATATGAGTAACAGCATATGGTCCAAACCCAGCGGGACCTTAGCTTTCCGGGAAATAGTTTAAGGCGAGAATAAAATAAAATAAATTTTTGTCCCAATACAAAATTCTGTCGAGAAATCATATTGTCATGGAAAATTTTAGTCTTCTTTTTGTATATATGGGAATTCTCGTAAGCATCATTACGAATCTCCTCTAGCTCATTAAGTTACAGTTTCCTTTGTTTCCCCGCTTTATCATACTCCATGTTGCACATCTTTACCGCCTATAAAGCCTTATGTTCAAGTTCAACCGGGAGATGACAAGCTTTGCCATAAACCATCAGATATGGAGACATACCAATCGGTGTCTTGTATGTCGTTCTATACACCCACAATGCATCATTGAGCCTCAAGCTCCAATATTTCCATGTAGTATTGACAGTTTTCTCTAGGATGGACTTAATCTCGCGATTTGAAATTTCAGCTTTCCCATTAGTTTGTGGGTGATAAAGCATACCAATCTTGTGTGTGACGTTGTACTTCTTGAGCAAAGCATGAAAGGATTTCTGAATAGTGAAGATGAATTTGGTGTTACATGTCTAGTGAAATCAATTCCCCATACGAATTAACAAAAGAGCCCATAAAATCAATTCCCCATCCACCAAATATTTATACAACAAGGATCAGTGTGAGTGGCATTTGATTTCGAGCACATAGATTGCCCGTTCATTGACATCTATCACAAGATTTGCAAAAAAACATATGCATCCTCAAATAGGGTGGGACAATAAAAGCC
The DNA here is from genome assembly GCA_023531435.1 of Papaver californicum. NCBI lineage: Eukaryota > Viridiplantae > Streptophyta > Magnoliopsida > Ranunculales > Papaveraceae > Papaver > Papaver californicum. The sequence continues at coordinate 4,197,920 of JAJJMC010014297.1, read as the reverse complement.
ACTCTCAAGAACTTTGAGAGCGTTATGTTTAGAACCAAAGTGGCCACCACAAGTATAAGAATTACTAAAAGATAGAATTAATTGAAATTCAGAGTCAAGTACGCACCTACGGATAATCTGATCATTACAATATTTCCACAAGTAGGGCTCATCCCACACATACTTCTTGGCTATCTTCTTAAGCTTCAACTTTTGAGAACTAGAAATTGTACTAGGTACTTGCCTCATTACCAAGTAGTTCACTATATCATCGTACCAAGGTGTTGAATCTTTTATTGAGAAAAGTTGATCGTCTGAGAAACGATCTTGTAAGCTCGAAAACAACAAGTCTACTAAGATGATCTGCAACTGTATTCTCAACACCTTTCTTGTTTCTAATTTCTATGTTAAATTCTTGCAATAAAAGTATCCACTGTATAAGCCCTGACTTAGATTCTTTCTTTTTGAGTAGGTACTTAAGTGTTGCATAGTCAAAATATATAACCACCATTGTACCTACCAAGTATGATCTAAATTTCTCTAGTGCAAACACTATAGCCATTAATTCTTTCTCGGTTGTAGAGTAGTTGATTTGTGCATCGTTTAGGGTCCTAGATGCATAGTAAATCTCGTGGGAAAATTTGTTCACTCTTTGACCCAAAGAAGCTCCAACTGTATAGTCGGTCGCATCACACATCAATTCGAATGGAAAATTCCAATCGGGTGACTTTATAATTGGTGCAGTTGCCAACAACTCTTTTAATCTGTCAAAGGTATCCTTGCACTCCTATTCAAAGTTAAAAGTATCCTTTTTTGCAACAATTTGCAAATCGACATCGAGATTTTGGAGAAATCTTTGATAAACCGGTTGTAAAAACCTTTTTGACCAAGAAGCGAGTGAATCTCCCTCACCAAAGTGAGCAATTGTAATTTCTTATTAATTATATCTTTGCTTTGTCTACTTCGAGCCCCAGAGAGGATACAATATGACCGAGTACTATAGCATGGTTCACCATAAAGTGACATTACTCCCAATTTAGAACAAGGTTAGTGTTTATGCATCTTTTTAGAACAAGTTCAAGATTATCTAAGCAAATATCAAATGAATCGCCATAAACACTAAAATCATCCATAAATACCTCAATGATGCATTCCACGTAGTCAGAGAATATACCAACCATACATCTTTGGAAAGTGGCAGGCGCATTGGAAAGACCAAACCCCATCTGCCTATATGCGAACGTACCAAAAGGACAAGTAAAAGTAGTCTTCTATTGATCCTACGATGTAATAACAATCTGATTGTAGCCTAAATAACCATCCAAAAAGCAATAATGTGAATGTCCCGCTAACCTCTCTAACATATGATCAATGAAAGAAAAAGGAAAATGATTCTTACGGGTAGCTGAATTAAGCTTCATGTAGTCTATACATACTCTTCATCCTGTTTGAACTCGTGTAGGAACAAGTTCGTCATCTTGATTTATAACAACGGTAACACCAGAATTCTTAAGTACAACTTGTACCGGAATAACCCATTTGCTGTCAGAAATTGGGTAAATCACCCCCACACTTAGTAATTTGAGGATCTATTTCTTTATGATCTCCATCATTGGTGCGTTAAGCCTATGCTGAGTATCACGTACTGGTTTTGCATCATCTTCCATTAGGATTCTATGCATGCACATGAATGGACTAATGCCTTTGATGTCAGCAATTGTCCAACCAATGGCCGTTTTATGCTCTTTCAGAACCCTAAGCAGAAATTCTTCTTGTATGGCAGTGAGGTTCTTTGCAATGATCACCGGAAGCTCTTCTTTATCACCCAAGTAAGCATACTTTAGGTGATCGGGAAGAGGCTTCAATTCTAGTTTAGGTGCCTGCATAATAGAAGGTAAAGGAACCTCATCATTTACGGGTAAAGAAATATAAGAAACATTACCCGTTTTAGCTTCTTGTAATGCCGTCAAGGAACCACACATCTCGACTACCTCTTTGGCTAAGTCAACTTCCAAGTTCGGCTGCCCATGAACATCCAATTCAATGCTATTACGCAACACAACTCCAAGTTCATCTTCACTGTTCAAATCAAACATTTATTGTGCTAGCGAACCAATAACATCGATAGAGAATGCGGAGTGAACATCACTAGGATAACGCATGGCTTCAAATATGTTGAAGCGAATAATCTCCTTATCAAATTCCATAGTGAGTGTACCATTATCAACATCAATCTTTATCTTTGCAGTTTCTATAAACGGTCTCCCAAGAAGTAACGAAGTTGATGAACTATTTTCTCCATTCTGCATATCCACAATATAGAAATCAACCGGAAAGATTAACTCATTCACTTGAACTAACACGTCCTCCACGAGTCCCTTAGGATATATGTTGGACTTGTTTGTTAATTGAATACTAATCCATATCTCTTTTAAAGGTCTAAGATTCAAAGAATCATAAATATCGACTGATATAACACTTATGGATGCTCCCAAATCAAGTAAAGCACGCTCAAACCTCTTAGTACCAATAGTAATTGCCACCGTAAAGCCTCCAGGATCCTTACACTTTGTAGGCATCTTCTTCAACAATATAGTCGTAGCACTCTTGCCTACATTAGTGACTTCATTAGAAATCAACTTATCTTTCTTTGTACACAAATCCTTCAAAAACTTGGCATATCTAGGCACAGTTTTGATGAATTAAATAAATTGGATGTGATTTGCACCTTCTTGAAGATATCCACGATCTCCTTATCTTGATTTTCTTTCTTGGATTTGGCAAAACAACTAGGAAAATGAGGTGGTATAGTAAAGGTAGGAACCATGTCCATAGGTTGGCCGGTTGGGATTGGCTCTTCCTTTTGCACGGTTTCTTCCTCTACTTCCTTTCTAAGTTATCACTAACCTTCTCTTGTTGTTGTGGTTCTTCAACTTGCCTTCCACTTCTTAAGATCACTGCATTAACGTGTTCCCTCGGATTCATAAAAGGTTATGATGGCAGATTTGTTGATGCTTGTGCCTTGAGTAGATTCACATCAGTTTCCAATTGCCCCACTTGAGTTTGCAAGTCTTTGATAGAAGATTTGTTCTTCTGCTGACTTTGTTGGAACATAGATGAGATACCTTGCATCATGTAATCATCTTCTCGAATGTGTCCTCCTTAGGAACTTAAGGTTGCAGTTGTGGCTGAAATTGTGATTGTTCAAAGCCACATTGTCTTACATACGGATTAAGAGCTGCAGCTTTTTTATTTGCATAACTAAAATTTGGGTGATCCTTCCAACCTAGATTGTAAGTATTAGAATAGGGATTATACCACAACCTTGGATTAGGGAATAAGGAATTAAACTCAGCCTCCTCTTCGTATGGTGGAGAAACTATAGAAGCTATACGATGGATTTCCCTTTTAATGGTACTCAATCGATGTTCTGTATTTGAAGACTCTCCTATCCCGTTAACTCTTCTGACATTTGAGTCGTTTCTTGTATAAAATTGTTGTGCATTCGAAACCATACTCTCAATCAAACTAGTTGCCTGCGAGATTGTCTTTTCAGTAAGTGAACCACCAGCAACTGCATCAATCAAGTTCCTGCTCTGGAAGTAATCCTTCATAAAATTATTGAATGATGAGTGTTGAGGATATGTTGTGGTGAGGACAAATCGCCAATAACCTTTTGTACCTCTCCCAGTGTTCATAAAGAGACTCCCCAGTAATCTGTAAATTGCTACTAATCTCTTTACGAACAACGGCCTTAGAAGCAGGAAAATACTTTTCTAGAAATAACTTTTTCATCTCAGTCCATGTTGTAACACTCCCAGGAGGAAGGTAATATAACCACTCTTCTGCTAGATCTATTATAGATAACGGGAAGGCTTGCAGTATAGTCTTATTACTGTCTTCGGTACCTTGCCTAAGACTTGTCATCTTGTGCTGAAATACTTGAAGATGAAGGTTCGGATATTCGCCTGGAAGTCCATTGAACTTAGGTTGATGATGAATCAGATTCGACTTCAGCTCCATTGGTGCAGTTAGCGTAATATACAATGGTTGCGAATCTAAGCATGGAGATGTCAAATCTCGTAGCTTCTTCTCCGGAGGTTGAGGAACACCCATCTCTTATAAAGGCGGATTTTGTAACAAAAATTGAGGATCTTGTAGTACTGTCCCCCTACGAGTTTGAATTCCGCACCTTCGGTAATCCTAACATTTGGGTGCCATAGGTTAAGTACCTGAAACCAAAAATCTAAAATATAAAGTTAAAATCTAAAAAATAAAGTTAAAATCTAAAAAATAAACTTAAAAAAACAAAAAATAAACGAAAAATAAATAACAACTAAAACCGACTGCTCCCCGGCAGCGACGCCAAAATTTGATGCGCGTCGTAGGTGCAAAAATTAATTCACTTATCTTCTACTTTACTAATGAATAATATAGTAGTAAATAGAGCTCGTTCCCACGAGGAACGAGGTGTTTCAATTGTTTAAAGTGTCACAATGTGGGGTTTTGTTTTAGGTTTTAGACGAAGTAAATAAGAAAGCAATTGAAATATTAAGTTGAAAGCAATGGAGAGAGATATGATCGGGGAATCTTTTTTCGTTACTAAACAATCATTGAATTAATATATTCATCTACTCATTGTTAATCATAGATCATCACCAACCGTAGAATAATACCTAGATCAGTGTTATCCCTTAAATTCTTTATATCACTGGATACAGAAGTTCTCTCCCACCAGATTTTATTCGTCCTAACCACCTAGTAGTAGATCATCAGGGTGTGATTTGGTCGAATGCTTTATATTTTTTGAATTTATAGGTTTATCCTAGAAGTTAGACTCTTATATCAAGGTCCACTTACTAGTGTTGTTCATACACACAATAGCTCTATAGAATCCCTCTGCAAGGTCTCGTGCTCTCTACTTGTGTACGAGTCAATAGACTTTAATTATCTCACAACTCATAGCTAATAGGTATCTAATAATTAAATAAAAGAAAATAAGAAAATAAAACTAAAATTGCAAACCGAAAGAAGGTCGCAGCCAGAAGAACGCCTCCAACTCTCCTTTTTTCTTTTCGTCTCTTTCTGTATTTTTTCTGTGTTTCTCCGTGTGTTTAAAGCTGTGGCTACAAGGCTATATTTATAGGCAAAGAAACATATTGTATACAGAAAAAACTTGATTAGATAAGGAACCAAAGTCGGTGAATAGAGTTTTGGATGGTGAGAAATTAAGTGATGCTGCTACGGTGTAAATACGGAGTAACTTATCAGGATGTGCACAACTTCTTATTAGCCAAAAACCACAGCGGGACCCGATTGAAGCAAGATGTCCTCGTTAGATTTAAGTATACATCACGCTCGATGTTCTCTGTTGTACATAATCCCTATCTTTTCTTTAACGCGTGAGATTAATTATCAAGAGATAACTTTCCCTGCATTCTCAAACAAAATCTAGATAGGGAAACTAGTCCCCTGTTCCGTTCAAATTCCAGCCTAAACAAGGAAACTAGCTCTTTGTTGTTTTTAAACTCGTTAACTTCGTCACCCACACGTCTCTTTGACAACAACTCACTCGAATCATCCTCCACAGAAACTAACCACCATTAGTAGCAGTCGAGATCAATCACCATCATCTCCTTCACTGCCAATAACCATCACCTCCATCATCAACTCACTTGGAGCTCAAAACTATTTTTAAATCCTTTTAAACCATAACAACAGACAACCCAGCGAAAAACTGGTCGTGAATCTCAAAAACAGCAAGGAAGAAAACTTCCCTTAACTGGTCGCGGGTAGGGGAGGAAGATGGTGGGGCCCAAGTAGAAGAAAAGGTGCCATTAGTAATATTTAAACTTTGGAATCCCTTAGCAGAAGCACTGGTGCCTGTATAACTATTTGAATCTCAGCTTCCCTTTCACGTATAACGGAGTGCCAATAGTAGTTTCCCTTGAAATAAGCATTTTGTCCTTAGTTCTTGTTTTGCTTATAAGTTTGTCTTACGAAGTCGGAATGACTTCATTCTTTCTCCGTTGGCTTCGTTTCTTCGTTTCTACGTGACAAAGACAAGAAATTTAGGATTTGGACGAGTTACACCTGGTATTTGGCCTTTCTTCGTGTGTAACACTTCTTTTCTTGCACCATTAAGTGCAAATTTAGTTCTTTCGGACGATTCAACCTAATAAAGATAAATAAACAAAAACAAATGTAATAATTCACAAGAAATATAACAAATAAGTGCATGCAACTGACACTTTATATATGTAAAATATGCACTTATCAAGGGGCAGTGATGCTTCCTCAAGTAAGCATCATGGCGGAATAGTACCTTGCACTATAATACGTCCTATGGTAAGCAACATAGGGGCAGTGATGCTTTCTCAAGTAAGCTTCACGGTATAATAGTGCCTTAGAACTATAATGCTTCTCGGGTTATGCAACATAGGGGCAGATTCTTCCTCAAGTAAGTATCACGCATAATAGTGCCTTAGCACTATAATGCGTTTTGGGTATGCAATATATGAGCAGTGATGCTTCCTCGAGTAAGATTCGTAGGGTCAGTGATGCTTCCTTGAGTAGAGTATCAAGTAGGGATTCGTTCCCACAGAGAACAGGGAATTGTTGTTTGCTTTCAATTTCTTAGGTAATCAGGGGGGTTGTTGAGTTTCTAAGCTAAACTGTACTAAACTACACTAAAAGCAAAGTGAATAAAGGTTGTGAATAAAAAAATAAATATTGGTTAGAGGTTTCATCTTCCATCACAAACAAGCTCCTCAATCGATTAGAATCAAAATCCACTATTTCTTTATACCAATAACCTTAAAGTATCCCCAATCGGTGTAATACTTCGTTACGCCTCCGTATGTCAACATATACTATAATCGCTAATATTTGAATTCTTTTCCACCAAATAACCTAGTGCTAATCGCTAAGAGATTCAACTTGAGAAAATCATTAATATTTGTGAGACGAGTTATTCATATGCAACATATCGCACTTATCATGATATATTCAACCTAGGCCAAGTTTTACTTGTGACTTCCTTCATGATTTGCACCGCTAGTGATCACAAATTACTGCCAGTTATTAGGGTTCTTGATAAAATTACATAAGATTCCTAATTAGCTATAGATAGGTTATTAAGGATACTTAATTCGCGATTTTAAACATACCAACAACCAATCATATTACATGAATATAATCACATAATTGTTATATGTAGTAAAACAGAATGATAAAAAGAGATAATGAAAATTAAAACTAACCAGCCAGATTGATTCCCATATTTAGAATGTCCGATTATATCTCCAACCAATAGAAGAATTAGCTACTCATTGGTTTACTAAAACCCATAGAAAATATACAAAAAAAGAAAATAGGAGAAGAAGATGAAGAGAAAATATCCTAGTTCCCCCCCCTTTAAACCAAGATTTACTCTCTTTTCTGTGGAGAAGTTGTGTAGAAAATTATATCTAGGCTCCCCTTTATATAGGCTTTAGTAACCTCCTCTTGATGTCTATCCAACTAGGAAACCTAATTTCATTAAAATCTTCCACCTCCTTTTGATACTTATCCAATTAGGAGACTTAACTTCCTAAAAAACCAACAAAAATCCTAATTTTCACGTCATAGGCAAGCCCAAAACGTATCCCAGTAAGGCCCAACAGAAACCAAACCTAAGTTAGCTTCACGATTTTGCTCATAACTTCTTCATACGAACTCGGAATGACCTCATTCTTTTTGTGTTGGCTTCGTACTTCAATTATCTACAAGATGGTAAGAATATTTCCGGTATTTGAATGATTTTTTTTTTTTTTAATTTTCTTCACTTGTAGTACTTTATTTCCTTAGCATTTTTAAAGCCGTTTCCACTTCTTTTGGTTGAATCGTCCTAACATGAGAAAAAAATAGATAACAAGAGTAATAAAAGGTAGAATGAAAGAAATATAACTAAAACAAGTATGGAATTGACACTAAAACTATGTAGATTATGCACCTATCACTGGAGGCAGGTTATGTACAACAGTCTAAAGCTTTGTTTGGCGCTCCAGTGTTATTCCAGAAGAAGCAAGATGGATCACTTAGTATGTGTGTGGACTATAAAGCCTTGAACAAGCTTATGGTAAATAACAAGTACCCAATTCCGCTAGTTTTTGATAGGTTATCCAAGGCCAAGTTCTTCACCAAATTGGATTTGCGTTCATGGTATTACCAAGTACACATAGCTGAAGGGGATGATCCCTAAGAGGCAATGGTAACAAGGTATGGCTCGTATGAGTATCGTGTGATGTCATTTGGCTTGACCAATGCTCCTGCAACTTTTTACAACTTGATGAATGATGTGTTCTCTGAGTGTATTGATCATTTTGTCGTGGTATACTTGGATGACAAAGTTATTTACAGTGAGACCTTGGAAGAGTATGTGATGCCTTTTTGGCTAAGTGTTTGCAAAGCTGAGGGAGGCTAGTAGTATGTGAAGAAGAAAAAGAAAAAGTGTGAGTTTTCCCAAACCACAATAACTTTTCTTGGCCATGTGATTACGCAAGGGTGCGTGCATATGGACTAGAAAAAGGTAGAGGCCATTATGGATTGGCCTAAACCAAAGAAGTTGGGAGAACTTCGTTCTTTCTTTGGTTTGGCTAACTATTACCGGCATTTCATAGTTGGATATTCAAAGAAAGTAGCGCCCTTGACGGATCTGTTGAGGAAGGACAGATCTTGGGCATGGACTGACGAGTGCCAGTGGTCATACGACGCATTAAAGGAAGCGGTCTTGACAGAACCGGTTCTCTTATTCCCTAGCTTCGATGTTCCTTTTAAAGTGAAGACTGATGGCTCTTGAAGAAGTCTTGGTGCAAGAAGCCCATCCTGTAGCTCATGTGAGTCGTAAGCTTAATGATGCCGAAGGCCAATACAATATGCATGAAAAGAAATATTATAAGTTATACATTGCCTAAGGACATGGCGCCATTATCTGTTGGGAACTTATTTTATTATAAGGACATATAATGTGGCCATTACTTTTTTTACCATCCAGAAGAAATTGTCGCCAAAGTAAATTGAGGTGGCTTCTTTTTGAGCAAGTTCGAGCATAAACCAGGAAAGCTTAATTTTGTGCCAGATGCATTGAGCAGAAAGTTGGCAGCAGAATTTGTTACGGCTCTGACCATGATTGAGGCAGATTTGTCACCTCGAATAAGAAAAGATGAAGGTGAATCATGCATATGCGCGCCTGACCAAGCAGATCCGTGATGGGATCATTTGTCGATATTTGATAGATGATGGGATTATCTACTCCAAATGAGGAAGAATTTGTGTTCCAAATACAGGAGGACTGAGAAGGGAACTTTTGTAAGAAACGCATGATATATGCTACTTGGGCTGGTCATCCAAGCATTGAACGAACTCATGCATTGATAGCTCGTTCATATTGCTGGCCTAAGATGGAGCAAGACGTTGCACTGTATGTGAAAATTTGTTTAGTATGTCAATTAGATAAGACGGAAAGTAGGATTGCTACAACCTTTGCCGATTCCAAACGGGCCATGAAAGTGCTTGTCAATGAACTTTATTAACAGGATGCCTAAGGTGCAAGACTTTAGCTCGATAATAGTCGTTTTTGATCATTTTTTGAAGTATGCTACATTCATTCCATGTCCCCATTCTTGTAATGCAGACGTTGGAGCGGATCTGTTCTTCAAGAATGTTGTGAAGTATTGAGGACTTCCTCAAGACATAGTGAATGATCGAGACTCACGGTTTACAGGCAGATTTTGGACTGCCTAGTTTGGATTGCTTGGGTATGAACTAAAGTTTTCTACTAGCAATCATCCTCAGACCGATGGTCAGATGGTGAGGACAAATGCTTTGGCAAAAGAGTATTTGCATCACTATGTGACAACAAGCCAGGATAATTGGATATCGTTGATGGATATGTCCCAATTTTGCTTCAATCTGCACAAGAGTTCATCTACGGAGATGAGTTCTTTTGATTTGGATACGGGACAACAACTACTAACCCCTCATGAAGTGCCAAAGGATAAAAAACAAGGCACTTGTCCAGCAGCATACCGCTATGCAAGGTTAAAAACTGAGATGGACGAGCAAGCGCATGATAATTTATCCAAAGCAGCAAGAAGGATGAAGAAGTATGTTGATTTACATCAGAGAGTGTAGAATTTGAGGTGAGAGATAAGGTATTGTTGACGCTAACACCACATATTTGGAAGAAAATTTCGAGCAAAACAGTGCATAGAGGATTAATTCCAAGGTATGCTGTCATTTATAAGAAGAGTTGGCAAGGTAGCTTACAGGCTCGATTTGCCTGAACGAATGAAAGTGCACCCTACTTTTCATGTAATATTTTTAAAGAAGTACCATCCTGATTTATTGGATACTTCGAGACAACAATTGAACCGTGCACCACCAGTAACCAGATCAAAATTCGACAAGCAAGTTGAGGATATACTTGATGATCGAGTTAATGGGCAAAGCAAGAAGAATATGATGACCTATTACTAAGTTAAATAACATGGTTTACCTGAGTCAGAAGCTTCTTAGGAGAAGGATACAACGTTGTGGCAGTTTGAAGATAAAATTCTGAAGTACCTCGAGTTAAAAGCATCGACGAGGGCGTCGAGTTCAGCTGGTGGGGGAGGTCTGTGGCCGGTAGGCCAACCAGCCTAGAGAAATGCAACATAAAGCATGGGCCAAATGCGATATTGGCTCAGGCCAAGGATGCGGGGTGCACCCACAGTGGCATGTTTGGCGAAGGAAAGAGCCAAATGGGATTTGGCCTTGGCTAGGAATGCACGTTAAGGCATTGGCATGCGCCAAAGCGAGTTAGTATGTCCAGGATGCTTAAGAATCCAGTGATGTGAGCTTGAGGAAGCTTGCATATTGTCACGGGCTTAGATTTTGGACTAGACCGTGCGGCACTTGAACTCTTCAAGTAAGCTTAAAAGAACACAAGAGAATTGGAGACTTAGAGATTTTAAGTGGGAGAGAGTATTTGATTATAAGAGAGAGAATGTTACAATTGCTTAAGAGCTTGTTGGTGGATGATTTGAGAAAATGAGCTCTCCACCTTATATAGTGTGCTATGGAGGATTCTAGAATATGTTCTAGAATCATCACCTTCTAGAGTATTCTACCACTATCATGAATATATAATAAAATATTATATACACAAGAACATTCTAGTATGTTGTGGACTTCCTTAATCTTCTAGGGCCTTCCAATGGACCTAGACTCTTGTCATGGACCAACCCAATATGTGGGAAAATGGGTGGGCCGTGACATTCTCCCCCACCTATTCTCGCGACGTCCTCGTCGCAGCTTGGTTGTGAAACTGGTCGATCGCATCCTTGAATTGCCAGAGAAACGCTTCGGGCTCCCATGTTCCTTCTTGTATGGATGCATCTTTTCATTTCACTAAGTATTCTTTGCAAGGCGGCACACCTTCCCTCGAACAATCTGTTCAGCTAATATCTCGTCTATAGCTTTGTCGAAGGAAGTTGCAAGCATGGGTGGTGCGCGGCTTGATACTCCTCGACTCTCGTCTTCCTCGTCTTTGTTGAATGTCTTTAAGTTGCTAACGTGGAAGACGGGATGGATTTTCATCTTTGATGGAAGCTCCACTCGGTAAGAAGCTTTGCCCACTTTGGCTAGTACTTCGAACGGCCCTTTGTACTTGCGTAGTAAGCCTTTGTGTAGAGGCCGGGTGTACTTGAATTGTTGGGGCAAAAGCTTGACAAATACCATAACGCCAACTTGGAACTCCACATGTCGCCTCTTCTTATCGGCCCACTTCTTCATCTTCTTGGCCGCTTTTATCAATTGGGCGTGTGCTAAGTCCCTTTGTTGCTGCCAATCCTTCGCGCTCTTGTATGCTCCGGGGCTAGTACCTGCATAAGAAGTGGCCAAGGTACTTGGCGTCAAGGGTTGTTGTCCAGTTGCGAGCTCAAATGGGCTCTTCCCTATAGACTCCGAACGTTGTAGGTTGTAGGAGAATTGAGCTATGTCGAGCAACCTAGACCAATCTAGCTGATTAGCACTAACATAGTGCCTAATGTAAAGCTCCAACAAAGCATTCAACCGCTCGGTTTGCCCATCGAATTGAGGGTGGAAGCTTGTTGAGAAGTTCAGCTCAGTACCCATCAGCTTGAAGAGTTCTGTCCAGAATTTTCCCGTGAAGCTAACGTCTCGATCGCTCACAATGTTCTTTGGAACTCCCCAATACTTCACCATATTTTTGAAGAAGAGCTTGGCTGCCTCCTCTGTTGTACATCCGGGTGTGGCTGCTGCAAATGTCGCATACTTGGTGAACCTGTCCACCACCACCATAATTGTGCCAAACCCATCCGACTTGGGTAAGCATGTGATGAAGTCCATTGAAACGCTCTTCCACGGTCTCTCCGGAATAGGCAACGGCTCTAACAGTCCGCCAGGCTGCTTTTGCACAATCTTGTCTTGCTGGCACACAAGACATGTCCGCACATAGGCCTCTATGTCGTCGCGGAGTTGTGGCCAGAAGAACTTCTCATGCACCAGAGCTAATGTGCGATGATTGTTGGGGTGACCTGCCCACCGCGAATCATGGCACTCCTTAATAATGTCTCTCCGCAAGTTGTCCCACCGCGGCACATAGACCCTTCTCCCTGTGGTGAATAGTAGGTCATCATCGATCCAAAACTTCCTCGTCTTGCCGGCTTTGGTGAACTCTACCAAACTCTTCGCCGTTGGATCTTTGCTCAACCCTTCCTTCACACGGTCTATTAATGTGCTGCTGGCTTGCGTGAGATTGGTGAACTCTGCTTTTCGGCTAAGTGCATCCGCGACCACGTTCCCTTTGCCCATCTTGTATTCGAGATCATAGTCGAATTCCACAAGGAAGTCTTGCCACCTGGCTTTCTTCGGGCTTAACTTCTTTTGCGTTTGGAAGTAGCTCGTCGCTACGTTGTCCGTCTTGACTATGAACTTTGATCCGAGAAGGTAGTGTCTCCATACTCGCAAGCAATGAACTACCGCCGTCATCTCCTTCTCTTGAACGGTGTACCTCTTCTCGGTATCGTTCAGCTTGCGACTTTCGAACGCAATAGGTTGTCCATTTTGCATTAACACTCCTCCTATTGGAAAGTCCGAAGCATCAGTGTGCACCTCGAATGGGAGACTTGGGTTGGGTAGCTGCAAGACTGGCTTTTCGACCACCGCCTGTTTTAGCTCCTTGAATGCTTCTTGGCATCAGGTCGTCCATTCCCACGCTCGCCCTTTCTTCAGCAAGTCTATCAACGGGGCTTCCTTCCTCGAGTATCCTAGGATGAACCTTCGGTAGCAGTTGATGAGGCCTAGGAACGATCGCAACTCCGGCACTTTGGTAGGGGCTGTCCAATCTTGGATGGCGCGGACTTTGGCATCTTCCATCATAAGCTTTCCGCTATTGATCTTGTGACCTAGGAAGGAGACTTCTTCTTGGGCAAAGGAGCACTTCTCTTTCTTCACGTATAGGTCTTTTTCCTTTAGTGCTTGGAAAACAGTCCGCAAGTGACTCTCGTGCTCCTCCAAGGTCTTGCTATAGATCACTATGTCATCGAGATAGACCACCACAAACTTGTCCAAGTATGAGTAAAATATCTTGTTCATCAATGTGCAGAAAGTAGCGGGAGCGTTAGTTAAACCGAAAGGTATAACAAGGAATTCGTAAGCCCCATACCTCGTGACGCATGCTGTCTTTGGCTCGTCGCCTTCCGCGATCCTCACTTGGTAGTATCCCGACCGCAAGTCCAACTTTGAGAAGTACCTCGCCCCTCCAAGTTGATCAAATAGATCTGCAATGAGCGGTATTGGATACTTGTTCTTTATGGTCACCTTGTTGAGAGCCCGGTAGTCGATGCATAACCGCGTTGCTCCATCCTTTTTCTTCTGGAACAGTACCGGCGCTCCGTATGGTGCTTTTGACGGCTGGATGTAGCCCGCATCCAGCAAGTCTTTGAGTTGCTTCTTCAATTCAGCCAACTCCGGTGGAGACATACGATAGGGTGCTTTTACGGGAGGCTTAGCGCCTGGCTCTAGCTCGATCGCATGATCGATCTCCCTTCGTGGCGGCAACTTCTTGGAAGCTCTTTTGGCATCACGTCCCCGAACTCTTCGAGAACCTTTGTTATGGCCTTTGGGACTTCTTCCCCTTGGGTTGTTGGCTTCTCCTCCTTCATCGTCGCTATGAAGGTCACTTCGCCTTTCTTGAACCCTTTGGAAAGTTGCAATGCCGACAGCACCGTGGTCTTCTTCTTCTCTTTAGTCACCGATATAAGGTGATCTGATTTGTCTCCGAGTATGCACAAAGAGTCAAAAGGTGGCATGTGAATGGCCCGTTGTGCGCACATGAATTCCATGCCCAATACCATGTCGAAGTCGTCCATGGGGATCACCGAGAAGTCGACAGGTCCAGCCCACCGGTCGAGATGCATTTCTATGCCACGCGCCACGCCTTCTAGTGGCTTTGCATCCGAGTTCACTGCCTTCACGGTGCCTCCTCCTTTAGCAGACTTCATGCCTAGCCGCAATGCTTCCTTCTTTGACACGAAGTTGTGCGTAGCACCTGTATCTACTAAGGCGCGGGAGGTTTTACCATTCACTTGGACGTTTACGAACATAAGCGTCTTGTCCTTGCTTTTAGACTTCTCTGTCTTAGCTTGGACGCTGTTTATCTTTCGGAGCGAACTCACCACGGAGTCTCGTTCCTCTTCGGATCCACTATCCTCCATCAACGCGGTAAGCTTACCCTTCTTCGGGCAATCGCGGACTTTGTGATCCCCTTCACATAAGAAGCAAGATAAAGAGGGCTTACTTTTATCTTTACGCTCGGAGGTTTTATCCTTCCACGAAAGATATTTCTTTGAGGTATGCTTGTCTCTATCTTCTCTTGCTTCCCCACCTTTGGCATGGTGGCCTCTTGAAGCTCTCCTATCTTCAGAGCTTGTACTCCTTGAGGTCTTCGTTCTTTCTTCAAAGCTTGGCCTTTCGATCAGGGTCTCGGCTGCGGCTATTGCTTCGGGCAGCGTTTGAACGCGACGATGATCTAGCTCTTGTTTCACCCATGGCTTTTCTCCGCACAAGAAGTTGAAGAGTTTCTCTTCTTCAGATAGATTGGGTATCTCTAGCAGCAAGTTTGTATACGTCTCGGTATACTCTTTGGTTGTACCCGTTTGACGAAGATACTTCAACTTCGCTCTTGCTTCATAAGCCGCATTCTCCGGGTAGAAGTATTTCTTAAGATCGTCTTTAAAATCTGACCAAGTAGTGATAGTAGCCATACCTTGCTGAATTTCCTGGCTTCGAAGTCTCCACCATGCCAAAGCGTTCTCCGTGAGAAACACTGTGGCTCTTTTTATCTTCCTTGCATCATCCTCCATCTCCAGGTGTTCGAAATACCTTTCGCAACTCCATATGAAGGTATCAATCTCCTTTGCGTCTCCTTTTCCGTTGTACGGTGTTGGCTTGGGAGCATCCTCTCTTGAGAGTTTGCTTGGCCCCTCGTGCATGGCTTGATTTATGGCAGCCCTTTTGCACAATACCAATTCTCCTTTCACCGCTTCTAGCTCTTGCTCAACAGACAAGAATTTGGCCTTCACCTCCTCCACGCTATCATCCATTGCGTCTTGGATCCGGGCTTCAACGTCAATTTTGATACCATCCACCGCCTTGCTTATGGCCTCCTCGAATGTATCTTTCCACCCTTCAAGAGTCTCCTTCGTTAGGAACTCTTCTTCGGCGCGTATAAGGAAGTCGCTCACTCGCTTTTCCATACGTAACATTCGTGCCTCAAGACTTGTTTGCGTATCCTTGGACTTGCCCCTTTTCTTGGCTTGGCCATCGACACCTTTCTCCATGGTGTTGTTGCTATTAACGTCAGCCATTCTTGAGTCTTAAGCTTTGCTCTGATACCAACTGTCACGGGCTTAGATTTTGGACTAGACCGTGCGGCACTTGAACTCTTCAAGTAAGCCTAAAAGAACACAAGAGAATTGGAGACTTAGAGATTTTAAGTGGGAGAGAGTATTTGATTATAAGAGAGAGAATGTTACAATTGCTTAAGAGCTTGTTGGTGGATGATTTGAGAAAATGAGCTCTCCACCTTATATAGTGTGCTATGGAGGGTTCTAGAATATGTTCTAGAATCATCACCTTCTAGAGTATTCTACCACTATCATGAATATACAATAAAATATTATATACAAAAGAACATTCTAGTATGTTGTGGACTTCCTTAATCTTCTAGGGCATTCCAATGGACCTAGACTCTTGTCATGGACCAACCCAATACGTGGGAAAATGGGTGGGCCGTGACAATATGCATACTTGCATCATTAGGTAATGATGCGTACTCGAGGATGGCATTTGGTTGTAATGTGTATCTTTGGAACGACAAGGCTAGCAACATGCGCCAAACACATGGCCTTGACGGTTAGGAGTTGTTTACATTTAGTGGCACATTTTTATGCTTTCCTAGAGACAAGGAACTACCTCATTGGATTAGGAATAATAGTGGGGTAAATCACACTGTTAGGCCAACTGCCCAGCATAAAGCATTAGTTGTAACTGCTAAGAGGTTACTTTGTATATAATTTTTGTAAGGCTCTATATATATAGCCTGATCTTGTAAAGGTCTGGGAATCCGGTACAATAAGAGCTTGTGTAACCCTAAGTATGCAGTAATAATAAGGCTTCGACCAAGATTAAGACTAAGTTCTTTTGGTACGTTTACCCCTTTGTTTGGCTTACTGTTTATGCATCAAGTTGAGTGTGTGTGCTGATTTATGAAGTGTGAGTGTTTGTGAATGTAACCTCTATTTATTATGGGGTAAATAGAGTTTTGTCAAGAAGTAAAAGAATTGGCTAAGTGCGAATAGGCTGAGACTGTGTTGTGGAACATAGTATCGTTGTCAAGGTAGGTTGTTGCATTTGCATAAGTTGGACCTGTGACACTTAGTACTATAATGCGTTCTCGGATATACAACATAGGGTAGTGATGCTTCCTCAAGTAAGTATCACGGGACAGTGATGCTTCTTTGAATAAGCATCCTCAAGTAACTTCGTAGGGTCGGTGATGTTTCCTTGAGTAAGCATCAACATCTAACCAACACTGTCTTCCTATGTATGTCTTATAAGCATTTCTATAAATAGAGAAAATAAGGAAAAGGGATATTCATCCACCGTCACACCAGTGATTTATCCTCGAGTATGCATCACAACATATACATAGGAAATAGAGGTGAAAATAAATTTTGTGTATTTTCTACCATTTATCGTTTCCAATTTATTAATAAGAGAAAAATTACTATGTAGATTTTTATTTAGGTAATTCATGTTGATGGATACTTGACTAACACTATATCCAAATTATAAAATCACAACACCCTGCATAGATAACCTGATGGCAAGCGGTCAATTAGGAGTGAATTTACTTTTAATTTATCAAGTAAGTACTATTTAGTTGTTTATTCGTGTAAATTTTCTTTCCTAATAATACAGTATCAGTAGCGTAAATTGTAAAAAACAAAAAAAATCCTTGCATGACAATTGTGTAGCGCTGGTACGCCTGAATTTGTAAAGTGTTTGCGTCTAACGAGCATTCGTTGGGGACAAGATGGACGTACAAAAGCGTCAGGCACATGTAGCCACTCCTACATTTCTAAAACCAATAAAAAAATTTAATTTTTAATTTAAAAGACAAATAACAATAACTCTTTTGGAAAGTGGTTCTTAGTCTAACCTATCGTTTTTGTCTATTTGGACTTACAATCATACTTTTATCCCTAATTTCATTTCCAAAACAACAGTTCTATACGGACTGAAAAAAACAAACATCATATAAATAGACTTTTACAAAAAAAAATTGTTTCCTCAAAAAAATAAAAAGACGCGAGGTCCAAACCAACATTATTACTGTTGAATACTCCCACCTAGAATTCGAAATGAAATGAAATGAAAATAGTCCAAACAGAAGTTGATACTGAAAGTCTGAAAACCGACATAGCACTACATTCCACAATCAGATCATCGTCACGTTTAAGCTCTATATGTTACAACAAATACACAACAAAAGGGGGTGGATAAGCTTCTATTCTGCCATCGAGAATGGATTCATAAGCTTGTATTTTTTCGGTGTTGACAAATGGTTAACAAGCCTTATGTAACAACAAATGCGAAACGACCATTGTGACGTTTAAGCTCTATATGTTATAACAAATGCACTACAAGAGGGGGAGGCCTTCTTGTTTCTACCTTAATCAGATCATTATTATCACGTTTAATGTTCCTCAAACGAATTCTATTTTGCCATCGAGAATGGATTCATAGAGGCTTGTATTTCTTCCAGTGTTAGACCCATCGTTTCTGGTACCAGCTTTGCCACAAAGAGAATGGTCAAGCCACAAATTCTTGAAAATATGAAGAATGTGCCTAGAGAGGATAGAAGTAACATGGATATGAATTCAATTTCTCGAAACAGGATAAAAAATAACATAGAAAGCAGGATAAAATAGTTTTGAATTGTAATAACCTGTTGAATTCCATCCCATGAGAAAGTTGAAAGCATATGATACAATCCAAGAACCAAACCAGCTTACTAGTGTCACTAGGGACCTTGCTATGCCCTTCATGTTTATCGGAAATATCTGAATGTCGCAAATTCATAGATATGTGTTCCTTTGTCTCATTCGTTTCACAATTCAGAAATTTGATTCCAAAAGCAATGTAGTTGCCTTACCTCGGACATAATAACCCATGGTATGCCACCCATGCCTAATGAGAAAGATCTTGTGTACACCTAAATTTACAAGTTGCAAGAAGTTTGAGGTTAATTACTAATTAGCAAATTACAAGCCATTGAATTTTTTTCTAGTCTAGTTTATTTCGGACAGGGTCCTGTACAACAATTCTTACTCCAATGATAATTGTTTATGAACAAGAAAAAAGAAGTAGCTGAAATGTGCATTACCAGAATGCCGGCAAGGGCCAATGTTGGACTCAGTTCTTTAGGGAATTGGCTACCCTGCTTGTGAGAAAGTACTTCATTATTTGAGAAAAGCGAAACAACAACATCCGAAATTTGAAAACTGTAAACATTAGAATATAATTGATCCAATGTTAAAAATAATACGCCGAAGACCTTTTTTTCTAAACGTACCTGCAAGAGAAATGACAATCCTGCTAGGAAACAACCCAAGCAAGTTCCAGCTGCAGAAATCTAGACATTGTTGTAGATAAAGTATAAGTTATGTTTACTCCATCCATCACTGACAGAATCTAATAATCTGATGAGACTAGCGATATCCTACCATAAGAAGTGGTCTTCTCCCGGATTTATCCATTAAAAGTACACCCAATGTTGTCATGGGGTATCTGCATAAAAGTAAATAACACTTTGTTAAAAAAATTAACAAATGAAATTCGACTTCGAATTAGTGTTAAGAGAAATGAAATGACCTGAACTGCAACAATTGCTATAGTTCCAACATTACCCGAAGAAAAACCTAGTAGGAAGACAACCACAAGATAGGAGTGTGACTTCAGTTCAATAACAGTTGAATGCATTTAGCTGAAGATTATTTGTCACTTACCTGCCGAAACAAAAATTGAACTTGTGTAAAATGCAATTCCATTAACACATCCAAATTGTTGTAGGACCATTAATCCAACTCCAACCTAATTCAAAAGCAAGACCAACAGATAAAATTCCAAACTTCAGACAAGTGCTGTAAGGTTTATTAATTGAAATGGGGAACTAGTATACAAAAGAGAAAGTTTACAATGAGCGAATGAGCATATTTTCTCTGAAACAAGTCCAAGATTTTGGCTTTTGGTAGTCGCTGAACGGCCTCGGTATAATCTTGTGGAACAGCAAGGAATTCAGAAACTGAATTATTTTTCAAAACTTAGTCTGGTCATAAACATACTCGGATTTCTGCGGCTTCTTCAGATATATCATCATTGTTGCCCCGAAGACGTCGAAGAGAGAATTCAACGGCTTCCAGTTTACCAACATTTGCCTGTGACAATTCAAAGTCCTACGACTTAATAATGCATAAACTTCAAAATATGAGTACATTTTAACACAACTTGACATCTGACTAACCAGCCATCTAGGAGATTCAGGAGTGAAGATCAGCCCTATAAATTGCACTAGGCACGGAATGATTCCTGTAGAATAAGTCACATCCTGAATTAGCAAAGGTTCTCAGTAGATTCTATAAGCAAAGACTGCACAAACGTACCAATTTGTGCTAGAGTGCGCCATGTGACCATTGTTCCAAATAGGAAGGTAAGGGATGCGCCAATGCATATCATCAACTAAAAATTCAAAAGCTGATTTTTAAGCACTTGCACAAAACAGAAGCAAAAACAAACTCAGCTTTGTTTTAAGTTCACCTGGTTAACTGTGGTAAATGTTCCTCGAAGATGCTTGGGTGTTATTTCAGCTATATACACAGGAACCTGAACAACATTCGCTATTTATCACTCATGTTGATGAACAATTTGGAAGAATGAACTCTATAAGGATTCATGAAACAAAACACTGAATTACCACATAAGAGAGAAGCCCTATTCCGTATCCCATTGATATTCTTCCAATGTCGAGCATCCAAGCGCCCTTCGACAACACAAAGAACATTCAACTTGGACTGCACTAATATCAAACATGCTCATGTAGTTTAGATTACTAACCTTCGAAAAGAGTATTGTGAGCCATCCTATAATGCAGAAAATGTCTGAGACCTGTTAGTACCAAAAGTCTGCTCCAACACGTGGCAGCAACGAAAGCAAAGCTTAGCATTACCGCAACCCATGATGTCCCGCTTCACAAGTCCGGAGCACAGCCATGTCCCGATACACAAGTCCGGACCACACTCAAAGTCCGGAGCACAGACGTCCCGATACTCAAAGTCCGGAGCGAGATGTCCCGCTACAATCATTCCCGCAACGAAGCTCAGGTCCGTAGCATGGAC
>JAJJMC010014297.1:4147560-4176539 GCA_023531435.1 Papaver californicum | reverse complement strand
GAAAAATTCAACATTCCAGAATTTAATGTTGCACCCTCTTTTTCATCTACATCAAGTGCAACCAGTTTAATCATCTTTCATAAGAATTCAGTTTCATCCCCAACTATTCAGCTGGAATACATCTTAAAGCTAGTTCCATGATGGAGAAGGAAATGATGTTACTGCTTGCATCTATTCTTGACCAACATCATCAACACTACCAGAGATATGAGTCCTCTCCACTCTAGAGGGCAACATCAACTCAAGGATTCCCTGATTGGACTTATTGGAAGTGTTTTTCACATTCTTTTCCTGAGCACCAAGGGCATGATCCAATCAAATTTACAAGAAATGAAGATGGTGATGTTATCCGTGTTTCCTCTTTCCCCATTGAGCATGGCAATAATCTGCCTATCTAGTAGTTTCACAGACAACTCTGAAAAAACAAGATCAAGAAACTTTTCTGCACCTTTGGAAGTGGAGTATACTCCAAGGACCAAAAATTCTGATGCTGCCATGACTCCTTTACATGGAGACTCGCACTTGTTCACAGCATGAATCATAGTCCTGTTCAGAATTGCTACTTAAGCAACAATCATCATGGCTTCAAATCCTGAGACGTATTAACTAGAGACTTCACAAAGAACTACAGTTGTTCATCACTCTTCATTAGTTAGTGTAGTGACATCAAGTAATGGTGGCCCATGCAACACCTTAGGGAATGATCCAAAAGCTTAACGACGAATTTGAAGATGCTTGATGGTGTGATAGTTAAAATAATGACGTCTACTGCTACTGCTATGAATTTGAAGTGGTGCAAGAACTTGACGATGTGCTTCAGATCCAAATGCTTAAATTTTTCTTTAAATTGCAGGAATTTGTTGTTATTGATGATTTCACCACCTCAATTCCTTATTTTGTATGAAGTCGTTGTATGATGTTTGCACTTGTGGAGGTTTTTGAGCGCTTGAGCTATCTTGGAAGAGCTGTTCAGAGTTGCAGCATCGTTTTCCGGCATTTCTGGCCTGGACGTTATGTTATGTTATCATCAACATGAACACCACACTATCAACTAGTGGTGACCAGAGTTTTAAAGCTCTAATGGAGAACATATGGCATGATTCTACTCATCAGATATGAAGGAAGGCTCAGAGGCACCAAACACCATCTGTTGTTCGAAAGAATTAAACAGTGAATAGAAGGCAGCACAGACCTGCCCTCTCGCTCCAAGCCTCCTGTTTCTGGAGATATCAAAGATGATTGCAGCGATAAATGAATGCACCAAGGTTCATATCCTCTCTCTCTTGGCTTCGGAGGGTACATCCCATTTTATGGTTCAAAGACCTGACAATATCATCCTGGCACCAGCTGCAATCTACATTGTCATCAAAGTTTCCAGGTCTTTCTCTTCAGTAGCACATATCTGATGCCAAGGAGTTTCACGATCAACATTTGCAAGTTCAATAACCTCACTCATCATGCTTAAAATTGCATGGTACTGGTAGCATATACAAGAGATTTACTTTGTGATGATGTTCAACTTAACTTCTACCAATCGAAATGAAGGCAATACATACTCAATTGGCTTCAGCACATAAATACTTACCGTCAGATTCAAGCAAGAGAGAAACATTTAGTTTGTATACAGTGGGTGTGATGATTCATTGGGCTTGGATTCGCAACGGATTTTTTATAATCAAGGTTCATGAATGATGCAATTCTCACAACAAGTCTCTTCAAAGAGCTAAGTACTTTTGTGATCATTTTGTTGATTTGAATTATAAGTATTAGAAATCATACTTTATTCCAATGTGCACACAAAACCAATTTTGTTAGATTCTATGCTTGATATGATAAAATGATTGACTATAGAATAACTTAATGCAAAGCTTAATGTCTCACAATGATATAGTTTACAAAGAATATGAATGTTGAGAATTTGGTGCAACCGGCAGGATTAGGTTATAAACTTGAATGGAGAAAAATGAATCATATTATAAACTTGGTGCTTTTAAGGAGAATGGTTGATGTCTTTCTCAATTGTTTGCTTGTAGTATTCATTTTACACCTTGAGTAGTGGTTTTAGCTTAAGCATGATCCTTAATTACAGAGAAATCATGCTTGAGTGCTAGGGAAAAATTAAGTTGTCTCAATTTGTGATAAGCTTGAGCTAACATGATTCAATTAACACTTGCTCGAAAGTTATAACTGACCCATAATGTCTATCTCAAACTTCAAATCTTTTTGAAGTTTTAAGTTTCACTTTGTCAAGCCTGATCCTAACACATTTGCATAATTTAATTCCATCTGTGATGAACTTCAGTGGTTTATTACAGTTTTCTATGATACATAACAACTTTTAAAATGATTTCCGCTTAACCAGAAATAGGAAATTGTAATCTCATATCATGATGATAGTATTTGAAGCTAGTTACATGAACAGGAAAATCAGTTCTGAAGCTTTCAATGTTTGCTTGCAAATGAAAATTTAACATATACAAATGCAACATGATCTTAAATGGTGCAACATTAGACTAAACATATTCATGTTAGATGGTCGTTAACCATGAATGTCTGTGGTTTCGACATTTTGTCAAGGGAACAATATTATTTCTAAACCCCCTGCTAGAGTCTGTCACCTGTGTGATTTTCTTATTGACTAGTAACCAAACTCCTTTGACTGTCTCTCGACCTTTTGACCGTCGGGTGACCGTCAATTGACCATTAGCTTAACTTAAATCTCTTTGCTTATAAATTTTTATGCTGCATCCATTATTAATAGATAAAATTTTCTCTATTAATTTAATTAAAAAATAATAAAAAAATAATAATAATAATAATAATTATTATTATAATAAATTAAATTAAATTGCTATAGCTAGATAATTATTATCACAACTTCAATAGATAAGAAAAGACATATACCGATCCACAAACATTTCTAAAAGATAAATATACATTATCTTTTTTAATTTTCAATTATCATGTTTATAATGTTAATTACGTATCTTAAGTAGTAATTTAAATAATTCTTAACTATTATTTTTAAATGATTCAATCATGATATATCTTGATTGTTTAAAAAACATGAACTTATTTAATTTATAAATAGCACAACTACATAATGAATTCAATGATAAAAGTTTCTTAACTAGTATCCACAATATTGCAAGTCATTTTCTCATTTGACATACATTTTTTATTGATCAATTGCTTTCAATAGTATTTGAATCACATTTGATATCATGCACCATGACATAATCATCTATGATAGAAACCTATTGATTTAATATGCTGTATTTTTAGTCTGAACAAATTCTAATTTGTTTGATTAGATTTAACTGTGGTATGCAATTAAAAGCATGAAGATCATTTTTAACTTGTACCCATTTAATATTATGAAATGTTTAAGACATTTTTATGAAGTGTGAAGATACCTATAAATGACACTTCAGAGATGCGACAGCCATGCAATAATGATGCACTGGGGGGCATGCTATAAAGAAATCAAATTTTTAGCTGTGAAATGAGCTAAATAGTACGCGCCAATTAGGTATTTCATTTTAATAATTAATTAACGCTAAATAAATAATATTTTTTGCCACTTCATGTTATATGCCTTGTACTTCTTAACATAAGGTAGCAATTGTTAGATACTTCATATAAGTCTTCGAGAAATGATATTTCAAATGGCTTATACTTCACGAAGAATATTCAATAAATACTTCAATTTATTCCGAACTTCTTATATTAATTCGAATGACGATGCTTCTTATACTTCGTATGAGTTATGATACGAATTTTCATTCGATATCTCTTATACTTATTTCGGTAATCTAAACGCTCCTACAGGAATTATCATTCAAAAATGGCTATCTCTTTCAATTTATCATTAAATATTTCTGGAAGGCGAGTATTTCTATATTCGTATACTTCTGATCTCTCAAACAACGATTACTTCGGAATAAAAGGATATTTCATCTGGATATTCCTCATATATTATTTAAAATACATCTCATATTTTCTTTCTATATATGCTTCTCATGTATATAGAAGAATATGTGATGTGTCTTAAATAAGAAATGAGAAATGAGAAATATCTGGATGATTCTCAAGTATACTTCTCATCTACATTTCAGGTATATTTCTTACCGATACTTCTCCGTTCAGGAGACAAGATAAGACTAGTGGGTACATCCCCAACGAGGGAACTCATGTAAGAGTCTTTTATGGACCACACATAATTTACTCCATGCCCGAGATAAATTAGGCGTGTGTTCCTACTGAGCTCAGTGGCTAGAGCAAATCTATGGGCCACACATTAATTTACTCCATGCCCAAGATAAATTAAGCGTGTGTTCCTACCGAGCTCCATGGCTAGGAGACAAGATAAGACTATTGGGTCACATAACCCATGAAAGAGTCTTGATACTTGATAAGACTATTGGGTCACAGAACCTATGTAAGAGTCTTGATACAAAATACACATATTTGGATCACCTTGTATCTTACTCCTGGCCCGGGTTTGTTTCGTATGTGTGATACCAAATGTCATAACTCCGTGGAAGGAGGTGCTTCGTCGTAAAAAATTCCAACCCAGGGTTCAAAGGAATCTTGCGGAGAAAAACTAACGATCAGTATATATATACAAAATTTTGTTTTGCAGGGACAAAAATACAATATAAAATGAAAATGCACAAGCAACATCAACCACCACATTATGATTCGGACAAGACGTAAAGTCGTTTTCTTAAGAGTTTTTTCTTCAAAACAACTCTCAAGAAAAGGGGGCATGTTGTTAGTACCAAAAATCTGCTCCAACACGTGGCAGCAACGAAAGCAAAGCTTAGCATTACTGCAACCCATGATGTCTTGCTACACAAGTCAGGAGCACAGCCATATCCCGATACACAAGTCCATACCACACTCAAAGTCCGGAGCGCAGATGTCCCGCTACAATCATTCCCGCAACGAAGCTCAGGTCCGTAGCATTGACCGAAACATAGATCGCAGCAAGGTCCGAAGCATGGATCGTACCAGTCCCGCAGGAAGACCACTTTCATTTCCCGCAAGCCAGGACCGCAAGCCAGGTCCGCAAGCCAAACCTGTAATTCATTTCCCGCAAGCCAACCAGACCAACCCGGACCGTTAAAGGGATAGCTGGATAAGAAGATAAGGTCGACAGATGGACGGATAGGGAGAGGCCACGTGGAAGTATCTGAAAGAGATAGAGTCGACAGATGGGACGACTTGAGGATGCCACGTATTAGAGACAGATGACACATCACTTGAAAGCTGGGGACTTTCCTTTAAAAGAGAAGGAAAAAGAACAGAGATGGGGATCGGTTTTTCTTCTCTGAAACTCATCTCACTGTAAAAAGACGATAGCTCCAATGGAGTTTCTGTATATGTAACCTCAAGTAATCAATAAAAACCATACAAATTCAGTACCCGTGGATGTAGGCTGTTCAGGACCGAACCACGTTAAATGAAATGTTCAATCTTCTTTTCTTTTTCCTTTCTCAATTCTGATGAATGATTTTGGTTATTTTGGGCTGATGAGATTTTCTGCCCAAACAAGACCCACATAGCCTACTTCTGGTGCAAAGATGAGCACATTTTTGGTAGAGATTAAAGCAAAAATGAAAGAGATTAAAGCACAATGGCATACTACAAATAGAGATGATTGAATAAGCATCATAAAAAATATGTACACCCCTACGACCGACAACATCCGCTATGCGGCCACTCATTATGGCACCTATCATTGCTCCAATTGTTAAAATTGAACCAAAAACGAGTACTGCATATAATAGACAAGGCAGAAGACGTGAAAATCCCCATAGAAATGTAAATTCATCAGTATGAGATAAAATTGGAAACGAATTACCTCTGCTATGGAAAGACCAAGTTCATTCATGATCCCATACTGTGTTGGTGATGAATATCCTATCTGATATTGTAACAAAGCATATAGTACTATCAGCGTATTGTTCGAACTTGTATTGATTAAGCTTAAACTGGATCAGTTCAGTACCCACTGTGATCCTATTCTTACACATGTCTATTAACAGCTTGACCTATGGGTGGAATGAAAGAAGTAGAGGAGAAATAGAAACAGTTCAGTGTAGTCCAAAGAGAGAGAGAGAGAGAGAGAGAGCTTACAGCAGAGCAAAGACATAAGATCCAGAAACAGCAACAAAAGTGCCAAGAATCACTACTCCTATGGAGTCTGTACATGGAGGAGATTCCAGTTGCTGTTGCTTTTTAAGTTTTGTGGGAATCAAAGGTGTCTCTAGCTCTCCTTCTTCCATTTTCTGAAAACAAGGAGAAAAGACAGATGAATTGCAGGAAAGAAACCCTGAGATGAAATCTAGAGAGACAGAGAGAGGGAAAGAAGGACAAGCAAAGAGATGATCCACAACACAAAAGGACGAGAACAGAACAAACAGAGTAGTAGATGGAAAGCCAAGCAAAAGTTAATGCATCCTAGGTGATTATTCACCATCTCTGTAGGGTCTAGTCTTTTGTAGTGAATGTGTCATACTCCTTCACAACAATGTATAATATATGTCAGAATGTATATTTATATACATTTCGTATGGGAAGAACTAGACATGGAATATGGATGAGATAACCTTGTTACTATGATGAGCTCTACTGATATAAGAAGACATAGACTTGAGGTTTTTATCTTGTCCTATATGTGTTGGATAATGAGTGTTACCGAGACAAAAATGAAAACCCCATTGTGAATATCAACCTCCTAATGTTTGATTAATCTGAACATGCGCATTTGGCTTGAATTTGGATTTCAATATGAAACAAATTTGGATGATAATATTGAGAATATAGCTAGGCAGTGAACGCTTAATCGTTCTTTGAGTTTACATTTTTGTTTACTTTGGGCAGAATAAACGAAATAAATGCTTGTGATTGTTCATCAGCTAACTTCCTTTTGGTTTTGATCATCACAACTTGTTGATGGCAGCTTGAATCTCTTCTAGAGTTCTTCCCTTTGTTTCAGGTACTAACATGGCGATAAATACTATAGCTAGTCCGTTAACCACAGCATAAATGATAAATGTACCTGCAAAGCACACAAAAAACAAGTAATGGTGAGTACTCGTGTTTTAAAAGTTTGGTTTCACTAGTTCGAAAATGGAGACTAGTTACCAGAAGAGCTCCAGCTCATGAGGTAATTGAATGTGTAGGAAACCACCCATGAACCAAACCAGTTCACTAATGTCGCTAGACTTCCAGCTACCCCTTTAACATTTATTGGAAAAACCTGCAAGAGAAATATATGCGTAACTGCAACCTCTTGCTTAACGTGTTAGTAAAATTGGGAAGAACAATTTAAGAAGATTGAAATTACCTCAGACATCACAACCCATGGAACTGCACCCATTCCTACCGAGAATGATCCAATGTACACCTATAATAAGCCCACGAATATGAATAACTTTATACCTAGAGTAGAAAAAGACTTGCTTGCGAAGCATTAAGTTCTATCAGTCTTACCAGTATTCCTGTTACAGTGAGGGCTGGTACCGCATTGAGCAGCAAACCATGGTCCTGATTCACATAATATGTCAAGTTTCAAAAAAACAAAAATTAGCCATGAAGATTCTTGTTTATTAGTAAAATTGTTTAGCTCTACCTTCATATAGAATGCAATTCCAGTCAGAAGGCAACCAAGAACCAATCCTGTTGCCGAGACCTACAAAATAAATAAGTTAGAAGGTGTATGCAGTTGTATGATTTTCATGGTAACAAAATCTTGCTAATTGGACAGCTTACCAGTAGAAGTGCCCGTCTTCCAGCTCTATCTATTAAACTTGCACCCAGGGCAGTTACCACAATCTGCAGAACAGGATAATCCGTTGCAATATTGGAGAGGATTTGGAATATTCAGATAAGTATAAGGAAGGGTGCAAACCTGAAGAACAGCATAGATACTAGTTCCAACATCAGCTGGGAATCCTGAAAGGAAACAAATGGATTGATGATGAAAACCATGAGGATGTGAAAAACCTGAAAGGTAAATGATTTTTCTTTAACGGTTTCTATTGTGCGTTACCTGCGGACACAAATATTTGGCTTAGGTAGAAAACTATTCCATTAATTCCTCCAAATTGTTGACACACCATCAATCCAACTCCAATCTGATCATCAAAGGAAGTATGAGGTGCATTCAAGTTGTAGGTTCTTAAGAGTGCTTAACAAAATTCAATAAGCGTTATTTGGGAGAGATGCTAACAGTGACTGAACGCAAGTATCTTTTCTGAAACAAATCCCATATTCTGGCCTGTGGGAGTTTTTGCAGAGTTTCTATGTAATCCTGACAATCAACAATGCATTTGTCAGTTCATCATTTCTAATATGTGATTACTTATTGGAAACTAGAAGCGTTGAATGTTTAGACAGAGACTAACCTGGATTTCGGCCACTTCGTCGGAAATATCGGCTTCCTTTCCCCGAAGCTTTTGAAGTGCTCCTTCAAACTCTTTTCGTTTTCCAATCTTGGCCTACATATATCGTCAGTCTATAATACTTGTGTGATTTCATTATCGCTTACTTTGTACAGTTACACAATTAAAATGAACTTCTTGGGTGTAATTGCATACCAGCCATCTAGGTGATTCTGGAATGAAAATAAGACCCACCAGCATAATGGCGCAAGGTATTAGTGCTGCAATCCGAATTCCCTTTTCAGTTGCTTTTCACAGTAGTATTTCATCCAATAGACTCTTTCTCTTTTCTTACAAGGAATCATTGATCATTTAAATTTAAGATTTGCTAAAGTTAGATGATTACAAGATAATGCTAGTTCACGCCACGGCATAAGCGTCCCTATCAGAAATGAAGCAGAAACTCCGCAGGTAATCATAAGCTGTAAAACAAATAGAAAATAATGTAAACCTGTTTTGTGCAATTTTATTCACATCTGTCATGTAATTCTATTCTCAGAAAAATTTCAGTGAAAAAATTGTATCTAAGGTCTGAACCTGATTCAATGTTGTCAAGGCTCCTCGAATATTTTTGGGTGCGATTTCAGCTATGAAAACAGGTACCTGTTCCACACGTTTATTTGTGTTACAACATCGTAAGAACTATATTTATAATCCCATGTCTACCTAATCATGATGTGTACTCTAATGAAAAAGGAAAAACATACCACATAAGAAAACACTCCCATCCCATATCCCGTGGCAAGTCTTCCAATGTCAAGGGCCAATGCGCCCTTTATATAAGAGATAAAAATCATCATACAGAAGTTAATAATTCACATTGCAATGTGTAGCTATATAAGAAAATTGAAGTTAGAAATAATGGAAAAAAATTGTCAAGCAAACCTTAGCGAAGTATATGGCAAGCCATCCTGCAACACAAGAAGCAGCTGATGTTCTCAATGCCTGCAGTTTCCATGGAGATGAATTTGCCAGTGAATTAAAACCAGTAACTAGATATTAACTTAGGTATGGGTGACTTGTATTTCATACCCCTTTCCGACCAATGAAATCAGCAATCAACCCACTTGTAATTGCACCAATCATCGCACCAATTGTCAATATGGAGCCAAAAACTGAGTACTGAAAATATAAAGAACATCATCACTTTGGATCTATTACTATCATCATTTAGAATCCCAACTTGCAAGTCACAAACCATAACAAGTTATCTCTCACTATAATCCATTACTTAATTTTCTATTTTTCGCTACTCGGTTAGCTGAACAAGTGTATGCCCTCCTAGTAAAGTTTTTATCACAAATCCATTACCAATTTCTTGGTCAGGTATTTACACATGAATAACACCATCTCAAAAACCCATTGTATTTCCCTTAATATTGCTAGGCATAAATGTGGGGAAACCCACAGCCAAAATCCAGAAATGAATTAGATGCGCAAATTATACATCACTACTGTTATTGTAGCTAAAGATACATCAAGGAATTAGACAAGGTAACAAGCTTTTTGTGAACCCAAACCTCTGCTAAAGATAGATTGAGCTCAGCTGTAATCGCAGCCTGAGTTGGCGATGAATACCCTGCCTACACACATAAAACAAACACACTACTACTAGTTTCAGAAAAATACAATATAGCTGAAATTCCAATGATTACTTACTTAAAATTATATATGATGGGGTTATGCTTGCTTACACAAGTACCAAACTCAAAAGAACCCCAAACTGCAACAAAAGTACTTAAATAAACCATCCATAGACTTTCTTTGTTGTCTCTTTGTTTCCGATTTTCTTCTCCTTGATGATCATGTTGTTGTTGAATAAGTGATTCTCTTATCTCTTCCTCCATACTACTTACTGGGTTATTCTCACTTCTTGAGTCCTACTACTACTACTTCTAGATTAGATTTGTGATTCAGTCAAGAAATGAGAAATCAAATATGGAAATTATTAAGAATTTGATTACTTGAGAATCTTTGCTTTCGTGTCTTAACAAAAGAAGACAAATGGTTAAAGAGTTTAAGATTATCAGCAGTCTAACACCCAGTGTACACATGTATTATCTGGCGGGGTCTTGATTCGTGGGTCCCACTATTGAAAATTCTAACTTCTTCTTGTTTTTATCTGTTTCTTTTGGTGGTGGGGGTGAAACATTTATTACTCAATTTTGTCCTGGCAGCTATGGTTAGACTCAGATTCATTTTGTTTGCCTAACATTAGAATCGGTAATGTTCACTCAGTTAGGTAGAGTTGGGTTAGAGCAAGCACCTGTGGTAAGCCAAGGCTTAGCTACAAACCCTAAATACGGCTAAGCCTTGGAAGATGATGAAGAAGAAGAATCTCTCCACAGAAGCACATTCAATTGAATCACCAAGTTAGTTTACAATTGAAAGGGAAAGTTTCTTTTAACCGACAAAGAAACTAGCGTGCACCTATAGCAGCTTGTACAGGCTAGCCTACACTTGACATAATACATGTGCACAACACACTCCTACACCTGATACACACATGTGCACAACACACTTACAAACTTGTAATCTCATACTAATAGTAGTGTAAGAGGAGTGTAACAATTATGTGCTATTATCCCCCCTTAAGTGAAACAATGCAGACTTAGGAAGCACTTTGAACTTGTCTCTGAGGAAAGCAAAACGTGGTCCTGCCAGACCCTTTGTAAAGATATCTGCAGCCTGACCATGAGTAGAAATGTAGGAGATCAACAACTTCTTTGATCGAACTAGTTCCCTCACAAAGTGGTAATCAATTTCCAGGTGTTTCATCCTTGTATGAAACACAGGATTAGAACAAAAAAAATGCCACTGAGATTATCACAAAGCATGGATGGAGGAGCTGGTAAGAATACATGAAGATCAGTGAGGAGCTTGCATACCCATAGTACCTCAGCAACAGAATTTGCTAGACTTCTGAGCTCAGCCTCAGTAGTAGACCTCGCAACAGTGGATTGTCTCTTACTAGACCAAGAGATGGGTGTGCATCCAAAGAAAATACAGTACCCCTCAGTACTCCTTCTGGAATCAGGATCTCCAGCCCAGTCAGCATCACTAAAACCATGCACAACACATAATCCCTTACTAAATAAAACTCCATAATCAATGGTTCCCTTAATATACCTCAAAATTCTCTTAGCAACCACAAAATAAGCAGTAGTAGGATTTTTCATATGTTGACAGACCTGATTGACTGCATAGCAAATCTCATGTCTGATGTAATTTTAATATAGTGGTAAAAAGAGGTTCGATTCTCGAACTTGTGAAGGTAATGATTTTAGAAAATAATGATTCTAATTAACTCTAGAAAATTTCAGGAGTAAGAAAAAGACTAAATAACCTAAAGATGATTTTTGAATAATTTTAAAAATACCAGGAATCAGGAATCAGGTAATTCTAACAACCTATGTGATTAATCAGATAATTCTTTTTAAATTAATTGAAGCCCAAATAATTGCCAAAATTGGTTTTGTTATGCTAACAAACAGAGGTAAATCACAAGCATGGACTATCAAAATTAATTAACTAAGCATAATCCATCAAGCAAAAGCACAACTGTTGAAAGAAAACCGTTTTTACTATTTAAAACTATGCAATTCTAATAACAAAAGAATTATAAATAATTATTAGAAAATAATTAAATCACATAAAATTGAGAAAAATACCTTATCCATCATCCCAGTAAATAAACTTAGCCCATGGTAAAGAAAACTTGCTCAAAAGATCTTTTCATTGCTCAAAAAGTTGATTACAAGGTGAAATAATAGTGCAACAGCTGAACAGATACGTTTATAAATGTTGCAAGAGAGGGTTCAGCTGTAACAGAAAGTATTCTAAGCAACAAAGATTTGAAAGAATAGGCAACAGGAGCAGAATGTAACACAGGATATGCAACGTATATAGATGTTACAAGATCGTCTTCTTCGGTGATGGTGGATGAAGAACACGCCGGCCGGAGCAGCAGCAGGTCACCGGCGGCGACCGGAAGTGGCCGGAATTTCTCTGATTTCTTCTCTAGGTTTTCGTGTTCGATTTTCTTGGCTTCTCTTGGTTTATATAGATAGTAGAAACCCTAGAGAGAGTTCTAAACCTAATAGAACTCTCTAGAACTGCCCACAAATCCCAATCTTAATCGAATCATGATTCCGGCCAAATACATGATTTTCAAGCTGATTTTACGGGATCTTTTGATGTTTATGACTTGCGTGAGATAACTATGAGTGTTTAGAACAATCTGGAAGCAACAAAAACTTGTTTCTCACGCGAATTGAAAGTGGCCAGTTGATGCAGACGAATTCCGATCGGTCCCGTGCTGAGTTGACTCGGTCAACTCGGGTTGACCGATTTGACTCGGGTTTGACCCGATTTGTCCCGATTTGACCGAGTTGACTCGAGGGTACCCCTTATCCACTTCTAGGGTGCCAAATAACACTTGTCCTTGGGGTGCCTTTATCACTTTTTGAGCCAATTTTTCCACAAATCTTTATTCTTCTACTGTACCTACAAAAGCATAAAAACACGTAATATTTGCAAAATCGAATACTAACTTAATAGAAACTAAGGTACAATTTAGACACTAAAATGTGTCTATCAATGTCTAGTCCATGTAAGATACTGTAAAACACCAAAAAGAGACCTATAAGAAGAAGGATCAGGTAGAAGATCACCAGAATCAGTTTTAAGTTTTGAACCAACAGGGACAGGAGAGGAGCAACATTTAGCCCCTGCCATATCATATCTTGTAACAAGATCCAGGGCATATTTGGTTTGTGAGAGAAACAAACCATGATCATTTCTTTAACTTCAAGACCTAAGAAGTAATGAAGTGGACCAAGATCCTTGATTGAAAAATGAGTTTGAAGTTGAGTGATGAGTGCAGTGCAGTAAGACTTAGAGTTGCCAGTAAGTAAAATATCATCAACATAAACAAGGAGAATTGTAATTCTGGAACCAACCTTCTGCACAAATAATGAAGAATCAGCAGAAGAGAGCTTGAAATCATAAGACAGAAGAACAGTGAACAACTTGTCATACCAAGCTCTTGGCGCTTGTTTAAGGCCATATAATGATTTGTGAAGTTTGCAGACATAGGAGGGATGATTACGGACCTCAAATCCAGGAAGTTGAGTCATGTAAACATCCTCAAATAGATCCCCATGCAGGAATGCATTGCTCACATCAAGTTGAATGATAGGCCAATCTGAATTAATTGCCAGGGCCAAAAGAATTCTGATAGTGGTTGGTTTTGCTACTGGACTAAAGGTTTCATTATAGTCAAGACCTTTTTGTTGATGAAATCCCTTGGCCACAAGTTTAGCCTTATATATATCTATAGAACCATCTGGTTTATACTTTAATCTGAAAACCCATTTACAACCAACAAGGTTCTGAGATGGATCATAAGGAACAGTGGACCAAGTACCAGCAGATTGAAGAGCATTGTACTCAGCAATTAGAGAAGCATTCCACTTTGGATCATTTTTAGCTTGACTAGAAAAAATAGGTACTGGTGGTGGAGTTAAAGCAATGAAGGCAGCAGAAAGAGAGTGTTTTGTAGAGAATACCTTTTTCTTGAATATCCCATGTATATTACATGTGGTCATAAGATGCCCATTAGTAGATGGCTAAGTTAATGCTGATGAAGTGTTACCAGAAGAGGAAAAACAATGTGTAGAAGCAATAGAAGGAGTAGCTGGTGAATCAACTGGAGCAGCAGTAGGAAGCATAACATCTGGAGAGGTAGATAAAGCAGGAGACAGATCACTTGCAAGTTCAGCTTGAACAGGAATATTATTAGATGCAAAACTGTCAGCAACAATGGCTGTAGGTGAATATACTGGTGGAGGAAACAACTGATGAAGTAGATCGATGTTTTAAGAGGATATGAAAATTCATGAAACACCACATGTCTGGATATATTAATTCTTCCAGTTTGATAATCCAAGCATTTGTAGCCATTGTGGTGACTGTTGTAGCTTAGAAAAATATAGGATTTACTTCTAGGAGATAACTTGTTAGCTGTGTAAGGTCTTAACCAGGGAAAACAAACACAACTAAAAGATCTAAGAAAATTATAATCTGACTTTTTATGAAATAAGACCTCAAATGGAGATCTGAATCCCAAAGATCTAGTAGGCATTATGTTGATTGTGTAATTAGCAGCACTAAAAGCTTCAACCCAGTAAGCTCCATAGATACCAACTTGAATGAGATAAGTCCTCCCAATATCAACTAAATATCTATGTTTAGACTCTGCCACACTATTCTGGTCAGGTGTGTGTGGGCAAGAAATTTCATGAATAATACCATTAGCATCAAGAAATGAGGGGAGTTCCTTATTAAGAAATTCACCACCACCATCAGTCCTAACCACTTTAATAAGACAACTTAACTGAAGCTCAATTTGAGCCTTGAATTGAAAAAATATCTTCTTAAAATCAGATTTATCATAAAGAGGAAAAAGCCAGCAAAATTTAGAAAAATCATCCACTATATTCACATAATATTTGTAACCACAGAAGGATGTTACAGGACAAGGACCCCAAAGATCAAAGTGCAAAAGTTCTAAAGGATTTGTACTTGAATGAACTGACATAGTAAAAGGTAATTTGTGACTTCTTCCTAGTTGGCAATCATTACAGAATATTGGTGTTTTGATTACATTATTTGTAGATAAAGATTTACAAATATGCTGAAGTGTTTGAAAAGAAGGATGAGCAAGTCTCTTATGCCAAACCTCTGGAGAAACAGTAGTTGTGAGAGCAGAGATAGCTTTATTTGAGGAAGAATGTAAGAAATGGATTGGATAAAGTCCATTTTTATGTGGGCCTTGCAAAATTATCTTCCCAGTTGATAAATCCTTCACAAAGAATCCAAAACAAGTTATAGAGCAATTGTTATCTGAAGTAAACTTATGAACAAAGAAAAGGTTTTAAGCAGATTTTGGTACAAGATGAATATCATCAAGAGTGAAAGTATAAGATGGTGTAGATTTTAAAGCATAACCAGTATGATTTATGTGCATACCTTCCCCATTTGCTGCCTAAATCTCATCAGCACCATCATAAGAAGAAACACCTTGCATTTCAGAATCATCCTGTGTAATATGATTGTTGGCACCAGTAGCAGCATACCAAGGATTTTCACCCATTATATTTGTAGAAGCTAGCATGGCAGTCAAATGTTATGGTGTATGATTGTTTTGATATGCAAAATTGAGTTTATTTCTACATTCAAGAGCATCATGACCAGATTTTCCATAAATTTGACAAACTAAAGTTGAGGATTGAGAGGCAGTGGTAGGCCTAATCTAGCTAGTTTGAGATGAAACTAAGCTGCTACTGGATAACATAGGAGTGAGAGATCTACCATGCTGTAAATTTGGAGGTCTACTAGATCTCATAAATTGATAATGATAACTAGGAGATCTTCCTCCAAAACCTCTGTTGTATGGTCTTGAATTAGGCATATGTGCAGCAAAAGCTCTATTTGCAGATTCAAGTAACAAAGATTTGTTTCTGTCAGTAATGACTGCTTCTTCACTGGGAAGATTATTATGAAGTTCAATGCAAGATATAGGTGGATTTTGATGTCTCATAGGAGTTGTAAAAGGTATATAGTCTGAGTTTAATGCTGACATAGTTATAACTACTAGTTCTTGATCAGAAATAATCTCACCTGCTGCAGCAAGTTGATCAGAAAGAGATTTGATCTCATTTATTAAACTAGGAATTGATTTGTCACCTTGTTTAAGAGACAACAACTTAGTACGCAGCTGGATTGAATGATTTGAAGATGATCTTGCAAATCTTTCCTCAATGATAGTCCATGGATGATGAGATGAGGTAGATCTAAAGAAGTATGAAATAATTGTGTCTGAGATTGTGGAATGAATCCACATCATGATTGTAGCATGTTCATCAAGCCAATCATTATATAATGGATTTTCAATTCCATTTTCTTGATTTCTTCTTGTTGTGTATTGAACATGACAAATGAAGGTTCCATCAAGAAACTTCTGAATCTTGTACTTTCGAATAACTGGAAGCATGAAATTTTTCCAGGTAATGTAGTTATCATCTTTGGGTTTGATGGTAACAAAGTTTGTTAGATAATTTAAAAAGACCCTAGAAATAGAGTTTGAAGTTTGATTCTCCATGTTCGTTGAAGATTGTTCTGTAAACTCATAAATCATGAAAAAAAATGAAAAAAAAAATGAAGTATGAGAAATGAATCAGCGAAAGAGATGAGAATCGCAACTTTAATATTTCTCTGATACCATGAAAGATAATGAAGAAGAAGAAATTCTCTTCACAGAAGCACATTCAACTGAATCACCAAGTGAGCTTACAATTGAAAGGGAAAGTTTCTTTTAACTGGCAAAGAAACTTACATGCACCTATAATAGCCTGTACAGGCTAACCTACACCCGACACACACATGTGCACAACACACTCCTACACCTGACACACACATGTGCACAACATACTTATAGACTTGTAATCTTATACTAATAGTAGTGTAAGAGGAGTGTAAAAATTATGTGTTATTAAGCCTTACGTATGAAAAATGCAACTACTATATGTGTTGGTTATATTTGATCGGATTCTGAGTATACTAACAAAGTTCGGGCGATTTAGTATCCGCCAAAGCCTAAAATCATAAATATGAAAGCTAATGGAGCTAATTGGTGGATCCAAATATCATTACAGAACTGGGGGCAGTTGGAAACTTGAAAGTGCTCCAACCACCCAAAAAAACCTACCCAAAACTCTTCTTTTCCTTGTTTTTTTCCCCCCCTAATTTTTAGTGGAGTTCATGCTTACGTGGCTGCCAAAAAAGTTGATGGGGGTAAACTGAATTTTTTGCCGGATCAGATACCCAATTTCTAACTTAGTGTTGGCTAACGGATGTTGCACATCTATCATACCCAATAGGTAAGACTTACCTAACTATTAAAATCGAGCCAATTTGGTTACTATATTGGTTGCTCTTAGCTACACTCAGAAGATATAATCGTATAGACAAGGAAAATGGCACCATAATACTTACTCTTACAGATTTATTGGTGAATTCGAAAAACATTACTGTGGTAGCCTTGTTTTAATAAAAATTGGTATAGTATAATTGGACGAAGATTTGATTCTTAAGGTGAATTTGGTATCGTTGTGGGCGTTTGAAAAATGTATTTCTGTTGTGGTGTGTTATGCTGTAAATATAAAGCAACTGGAAGTTTGGTAAAATATAATACATAAAGTGCTCGGGGCTAACAAACTATAAGTTCTATTTGGTTAATTATCATGTTGAGGTGTTGTTCATATAACTAATGACAAAAATAAACATGTTTTAATAAATTTTTTGAAATATGATCTAATTATTATACAATATATACATTTTTTATTCTAATCTTTTAAGTAGATATGGTAGTAATAATTTTTTACTTATTTTATTGTTATTATCATTACTATTTTTTTTTTTATTATTATTATCATAGAAGATGACTTTATTAAAGGAAATGAGTAATTTAAAGTGAGTTGGTGGGTAGCCTAGCAGCAAGCTGAGCTTCAACACCTTAATTTGAATAGCAAGTCCTAATCTATGAAAAAGAAAATCACCAATACAAGCATTAACATCTTGATTAACTAAGCAGTTTTTTAATCTTTTTAAAAAGACGATCATTACTTAACCAAGTTCTCCCAAGGTTGAGAATGCTAGAATGCCAAAATCATATCCATGGTTTAAGCATTTGTCTAGATACTTGTTGCGTTTACGAATAACAACGTTTGAGATAGCCTGACAAGGTGTAAACGTATGAAGGACACCACCAGTGAAGGGTGAAACACCTGTAATATCGAAGCACATGTCCTGATCATTTTTCCAATTATAGACGAGTATGTCTGCGGGTCTCAAAGCATTGTCTCTGTCTGAAAGAAAGACTAATACTACCTCTTTTCTGGCAGGTACACCCGATTTAAAACATATATCCGCCATATCATCACGTACGATATTATGGAGAAATTTGAGACCAATATCACTCGTACAATCTAGAGTGTGGTCACCAAATATATTCATATCCCTATTATAACTCGTGCAAACATCACCTTATTCAAAAAGAGGAATGCCTGGGCGGTAACTAAGAATTGACCTAAAATGTCTATGCCATATACACTGGTTGAGCCCATTAATAAGTATGGCAAAAAAAAAAGTCTTACGCGTATTTCATTTTGTTGCATTGCAACAGGATTGAATCACGATCAGAAAGGTGGAATCTGTTGGGTAACTCCGTGGTAACAACATCGAAGTATTTTACTGCCAGGGTGTGTATAGGATATAGGGAAGTATCATCGATATGGAACGTAGAAGGTGAGAGACCACAATCCTAAGTATAATTCGGAGAGCATATTGAAAAGTGTTGCTTGGTGATGACATAACTGTAGTGCCCAAAATAGTTTCTTGCACTCGATGTGTCTGGATGTATGAAGCAACAAAGCAAAGTGGATGGTATCAGCCATGATGCCTAGACCACCATCCTGTATAGGCATGAAAGCAAGACGTTGTTGCAAGGTTCCAAATCCAGTATCATCACTTGTTATAAGTTGCTTTAAATACTGGAAGAGGTGTTCATAAAAATGTAACATTGCTTGCTGCAGTGCTAAAGGGTTTGTAGTGCGCATTGTGAAGTATAAACGAGAAACACCAGTGCAGTTGCGCAGAAGCATAAGAGCTCACTCTGTGGGTCTTTGAGTCTCACAAGAGGATTTTATTTAAAGAATTTTTTTTTTACAAGGAGCTGGTAGGTAGCCTAGCAACAAGCTGAGCTCCAACACCTTTTTGAATAACAATTCCTAGTATATGGAAAAGCAGACTCCCCACTTAAACATTAGTATTTTGACCACCTAAACAGGTCTTCAAAAATCTATTGTGTCTTTGCTAAGTTCCCCCAAAGTTGAGAAGGCTAAAACACTGAAACCATATCCATTAGCTAAACACGTGTCCATATACATGTATAACGACATTGGTAATAGCATAGATTGGTATGAAAGTATGAATTCTACCACCTGTGAAGGGTGAAATACTTGTAATATCGAAACACACATCTTTTCCGTTATCCCAATTGTATACAAGGATACTGCAGGTCTCAGAGCATTGTCTCTGTCTGATAGAAAACCCAAAGTTACTTCTTTCCTGGCAGCTACACTTGCTTGAATGCATATATCCGCTAAGGCATCTCTGACCAAGTCGTGGCGAAACTTGAAACCTATATCGCTAGGACAATGTAATGCATGGTCACTGAAGACATCCATCTCCCTTATACAACTTGGGAAAAATCTATATATATCAAAAGTGGAATAACCATACGAGCGAATCACTGAACTAAATTGTCTAGGACCAATAATTTGATTGATCCTACTAATTGCTACTTCCAAAAGGTAATCTTGAGTGTATTTCATTTTGTTGCATTTCCAAACGGTAGAGTCACGGTATGACAAGTTGAACTTGGTTAGTATTATCTCCTTCGTGACAACATCGAGGTATTTTACTGCCAGGCGCATAGGATGGGGGGCAGTATAGTCAATGTTGAAAGTATAATGGGATAAGATACATACCTACATGAAATATTGAAGTGCTAGCTGAAAGGTGTGACTTCTTTCCGGAGACGAAGGCATGTTCTGAATAGTTGATTGTAAAGAATAGGTTTCAATGTATGAAGCCAAGAAACAATAGTGAGTTGTGTCAGATATATAATATATACCCGAGCCATCGTATTTGATAGGAAATATAGCAAAACATTGCTGCACAAGGATATCTCCTACAATGAGATACCTCAAATACTGGAAAAGATGTTAGTCGAAGAGAGTTTTTGCTTGTTGAAGGGATGATGGATTTGTAGTGCGCATAGTGAAGTATAACCAAGATACGCCTGTGCAATTGCACAACAATAAAATCTCATTATGTAGGTCTTTGAGCTTTCGAGTTGATGGCATAATCTATATAGTCTTGTTGACTCTATGCATTATCACATCACTGCAGAAAGTATGATCCAGACTTACAGTTCCACCCAATATATAGTTTCACACCTGTGGATGGTTTGCTAATATTAGTTGGGAACATACCTGCTGTGTTGCGTCTAGGATCAAAAGTTGGCCAGAAGAGTTCAGTTTTGTTGACGTTCAAAAGTAACCCAAACTTAGGACCTTCTGACTGTCTAAAACTGAGAGCTTGAAAAACCTGTAATGTATCACCAACCAAAGTACCATCGTCCAAGTACCATGCATAGAGATTCAAGGTGCACTGAGAAGCAATATTCAAGACCAAGAGGTGTAAGGTGAGGTCAAAAAGCAAGGGCCCTAGAGGGCCTCTTTGTTGTACACCCTGAGAAGAAGAAAGGATGTGCTCATTATAGTATAATCTTGCTGGTTTGGCATAACATATTTCCACCCACTTGGAAATGGTTTGGAATTTGCTTGTAACTTCTTTAAGCATGGTGGTTCTATCGGTGAGATTGAAGACATTGGTAAAATCAATAAGTAACATGGACATATTATTTGAATCACCATGTATTTCCAATATTTTTTTGACAGAGTGTAAGATTGCTTCTCCACCATAGGGAATACCAACCTCAAATTAATGTCCACCAAAGTAGTTAACACTTCTTTGCATATAGAGGTAGCTGCAATCTTGGATACAAGTTTTTTCCAGATCGTACCAACAACAATGGGCCGAAGACCACTAGGCTTTACAAGAGTAGTCAATGTGGAATTGGAAATATATACACCTAAGTCTTTTGGCACTTTCCTGCAAGTAAGAGGTTAACAACTCTAGTGATAAAAGTTATCAAATCATCATCCACAACAACAACAGATCCACTCATTGCGTCTAGTAGACGTCGTACGCGAAATCCATCCCTACCACATGAAGTGCCCTTGGGAAAACTTTTTAAAGCACTAAGAACTAAATTGGATATGGCAGTGATTGCTACAACATCATTCTTATCAGTTGGTAGGGTAGGTGGTAATGCAAGTGGGTATTTTTGTTGCAAGTCAGAGAGGTTTGATTCATTGCATATAACAATTCCATTAGATGACAATACTCTAATGGAAGCAGTGTAATGACCATAACTTAGTTAATTTCTTTCTACAGGCAGTCAAGTTGGAGGTTTCCTGTGTCTTCTTTCTATATGTTAAAATTGGTTGTCTTTGATTGGATAGTTCCGATAATTTTTGGATTAAGACAATATAACCATAGGGTTCCTTCCATTTGAGTGGAGCTTGGTTAATAAATGAATTTTGTAATTTCTTCCTAATACCAGATCTTTCCTCTAATGTGCATTTGGGAATGTAGAGGTTGAGAATGCAAATGGGAAGAAGCAAAAGCTCTATCCAAGAAGCCACATCATTAGGATTCATAAGTACCTTATCAAGAGAAGCTTTGAGGGTTCTTGAGAAGTTCAATCTACACAGTGGTGGAATGCTTGCAGTAGTTGTAAATTTTTTCCGAAAGACACAGTTGAGTAAGTCCAGAGAGAGGGGCATGGTATTATCTTATTCTTCTATATTGACAACATCAAAATTTTCAATTATGGGTTTGTCAATACCATGGATTAAGAAATCCGCGTCTCTGACGTTGAAGGGACCTGCAGTATAATCACTAGAGTGTAATCTAAAAGGTCTCTTCCATGCATATAGGTGCATGTACTGAGTACACAACCACATCTGCAATTGATGCAGGACGATCTCCCAAGCAGTATAAACCTTTACATTACAATGAATCCTTTCTCTGCAGGTTGATTTATGTAATACCCGCATCCAAATTTGAGGTTAATTATGTCCTTTTTTATCCCATGAGTATTTTTGTAATTCTTGTAATGAGATAATTATGTAAATTCGTTTTATTAGAGTTGAGTTTTGATACTCTGTAGAATCCTCAAATTTACATATTTAGTGGCCAAATTCATTAAACTAAATTAACTTGGATGTACATAGAAGAATATCAATCCATTTAGTCCCATTGGGGATGATGGGAATCCAAATATTTGAACTTGAATCTGGTTTTACTATAAATCATATGATATAGGGCTTTGTAACGAGTCCATAGCCTTTTGAATCACCAAAATCCGAGGTTTAGAGCTCAAAATATGGTCAAAACGGTGAAACATATCAAAATTAAGCTCAAAAATCCATTTTAGGCCCATTATGGGTACACGAGGGTCTTAGACGAACTTCCACCTAAAAAACTCTATATTCTCATTGGTTAGTCTCTAGATAGTAGGGGAGACATTGAGAAAGGAAAAGGGAAAAGGAAAGGAAGAAAAAAGAGAAGAAAACAAAAAAAAAACTATGGAGAATGAGATGGAGTTTGATTTTTTTAGAAAGGAACCCTAAAGAGAATCAAGAGGACTTTGTAGCTAATAATTTATAATTGTATTATACAATGGGATCCATGTGACCAGGTATTTTTTATAAGCCTTGTTTTGTGCAGCTTGAGCATATTTAACTTATCACAAAGTTAAATGCGAATCCATTATTTTATTTTGTTGATGAACATGATTGTGGTATTATTGTAGTGCAGGAATTGTATATATATATATATATATATATATTTATATGAACGTCTCAGAGTGGGACGAGGGTCCTTGGGCAGCAACCCCTAAATACCCTGGTTGAAGGGATACGAGTTATCCTTGAGAATGATTGATCTTTCCTAAACCCACGTGAGGCTCCCTTGGCGCGAGCGGATTTTGTTTTGATTATATTGACTGGATACAAGTTATCCTTTGGATGGTTATTCCCTAAACCCACATGGGGTTCCCTTGGCGCTAGCGGATTTTGTTTTGATTATATTTTGACGAGATACGAGTTATCCTTTGGATGATTGTTCCCTAAACTCACTTGGGGCTCTCTTGGCACGAGCAGATTTTGTTTTTTTGTATTAAAACACGCTCCCAGAGTGCGAACAATATTTACTTTCTAGGGTGTTAGCATACTCCCAAAGGCTGAACGGTAATTTGATAATTTGAACAATCTTATCAAGTAAGGGTAATATAATAGTTGTATTTGTTCCATATATTGATTTTTAATTGAGAA
Source organism: Papaver californicum (assembly GCA_023531435.1). Taxonomy (NCBI): domain Eukaryota; kingdom Viridiplantae; phylum Streptophyta; class Magnoliopsida; order Ranunculales; family Papaveraceae; genus Papaver; species Papaver californicum. Next base: position 4,152,997 of record JAJJMC010014297.1, on the reverse strand, counting down.
ATATTGCCTGATGAACTACGGTCGTGTTTGATCCCTGTGGGTACGCAGGCATCCGCGTTGTGGTGCAACACGTATGATTAAGATACAACATCTGGTGTTGTACTCATAATTAGATTTACTCATGAATTTTCTATAACTAATTCTTACCGGTATTTTGTGTGGTCATTAATGATGGTTCATTGATATTTAGTTAATTTAAGTTGTTTACAATGAATTTAAATAGTGAGTTGTTTACAATGAATTTAAATAGTGAAATATATGAATGATTTCTATCTAATTGACTTGAATTGAACAAATCGGTTTGGATTCCAAATAGATATGTGGTATTTCGGATTTTGGAGTTGGATTTTGGGTGAAATTCCAGACCTAAAATTCGGGGTGTAACAATTTATCCTCCACTGATGCTAAGTGGCTATCAATCATGTACCTGAAAAAAGAGCTTGTAACTAAACCCCTACCACCAACACCGGTAGCCATCAAAGTTGCGAAATGGGCATTGGAAGATGGTTTCGTTGTCTGAATCCATAGTGGTCTGTAAATCAGTTGCATTTGAGGGGGATGGATCTAAGGTCACTGTATTGTAAATCTGTGATCTTGTTCTAGGCAAAATGGATGTACCTTAAAAAAAAACTTCCTAACTGCCTAACTGCATCTTGTTCTAGGGTCGAGAAGATGAAAATAATATGAGAATAAGGTTCTACAGATAGGGAATGGCGAAATGGGGGTAGGGTTGAGAGAGATGAGTGTAGAGAAACAAGTAGCAGACGATTGGAAACAACTTCCGGCTTTTAATAATGTTATTTTCATCTTTATATATTATTATAAAACTATAAATGTTATAATTATTTATTTTAATTATCACTATTATATTATTATTATCATTATTATAATTAATTATTTCAAAAGAAAAAACGGAAGAAATTTAAAACTAGGAATATAACAATAGGTGTTAAGAGTGTAAACAGTTGCACAAGGATATGAATAAGGTATTATACGTATCCGAGTCCAAAAATCACAAACATTATCCGAATTTGATTCAAAATTCGAACGGATGTAGTTTTTTTGACTTCGAATTCGTATGCAATTTTATCCATCACCGGATAATTATCCAATCCGAAATCATAAGAAAAGAAAAGAACAGAATTTTTGTGGTTTTGTAAAAGTAAATTAATATTACATAGTAAATATTAATTAGGATGAAGATATGTATGAATGTTTTTTAATAAACACAAATAAAAAGAAAAATAAATAAGTATGATATACACTTTTGTGTGTTTTAATTATATACATAAAATTCAGATACCTATTTTCAGATAAAATATTCGGATATCCGAATCGATAATTATTTCGAATAATATATGATATTTTAAAAACAAATTTTAAAATTTTCAGACATTCGTTGACACCTTAATAGGTGTACTATATTCTACGGTAAAATTTGTCTTTTTAAAGAAATCATATAGTGAAAATAGAGAATCATTTAAGTAGATTTACGTGTGTCCATAATTTTTGTTTTTCCAGCTTTTAAAATCTACTCCTAACCAGGTTTTAAAGTTGGCTTAAAATAGAAGTGTTTTTCTCAAAAAAAAAAAAAGAGAAAAACACTTTTAAAAATCTTTTCCAAACATAATTTTTAGTTAAAATTAGCTAAAAGTTTGTTACAAAATGCTTTTGGTGGAAAAAAAAAGCTATCCCAAACGGTCTTTATAGTTTAGTGTTCTAATCTTTGACCTAGAGTTGAGAGTGAGGGTGATTTTTAAAAATATTCTTTCACCTTTCAAAACAAATAAATACGAAGAGTTAACTTGTTAGTTATACGGTACAAGGATAAAAAGGTAAAATTCTACTGGTAAATGCAAGTGCTGATTTGCTAGATGTTGATAGTTGCACTAAGAATGGTCGTTGTGGAGGATTCGCACCCTTCACAGGATTCAAAAGCATTGCCTCAAACAAGAATTCACACTTGGATTCTCGAGTTGTATGGAATCAAGCTATAAATTCAATCTCAGGCATTTAATGATTGTGCTTTCATAAAAGCTTCTTTTAAATATAACTTATGCACTTATTATAATATAAAATAAATAATTAAATTAATAAAATAAACTTTTATAAATATTCTACATAACCCATAAAACTATATACCATTTCTCTATATAACCTAAATAATTACATAAACTATCAAATTCTTAAATCAACAACGAACAAAATTTAATTAGATAATTTTCATAGTTAAGTTTACATAAGATTTGCGGTATAATTGATGATTTTGAAGAATAGTCAATATCCTAAATCAGTTTTAATGTAATCGTGATTAAGAAAAAAAAGAATATCATTTTATTGAATAATTTTGTATAGCTAGATTATGTTTATGGAGTTTTTAAAGAATGTCTCTAGCTAAGAAAAGTATAAAGAAAATTAGGAGAAGAATTACAATTATTGAGTTTAGTTTGATTATCGAGGAAAATAAGAATTTGGGTTTCTAAATTGGTAAATTTATAAGAATATTAAGAAAAAAATTACAATTAATTTGAATTATAATTTAATTTTGATTTAAAGGAGAGTTAGAATTTCTTTTGATTTTAGGGAAGAAATAGGATTTAAGTTGATTATTAGAAAATCACTAAGATTTGTTTGTCTTTTCACTTTGACTTAAACTTTCTGGGCTATAAATAATAAACGTAAGGACTACATTTGAAAGAAACCTTCAAAAAGAGAGAAAATTTGTTATTGTAACACATTTTGAATACGTATCCATATTTTTATGGATTTAACTTGAACTAAAAGAATTCCATATCTTATTTATCCATATATATGATATATTTTTAGAAAGTATAACGGTTGTACGGTTTCGACAAAACCTAAAAACATATAGTCTTATTTGTTTCACGTTCAAACAGGAAATGCTAGCTCTATAAGAGCTATCCCCTTTACAATGTTGATGTGGATGAGTCTTGTGAACCCTTTCTAAGACCTAGTCTAAGAGGTGAAGAATTTGAGCCCTATTTGTACTTAGTGGTAGGATATTTGCTTCTTTTGAGAAACATGTTTTAGGGTTGCTCAAAATTTTTGTGTTCTACTTATAGATTCTACCAAATCGGGTTGTGGGGGTATGGGTGTCCTATAAATCCTAAGTTACTAAGTTACCCTTAATTAATATTGATTACATAAATGTTATTTTATCAATTAAAAAACCTAATCTTGTTCTAAAAATAAAATCTTAAAAATAAAATCAAGATTATAAACTAGGATTGAATCCATGATAATTACTTTTTTTATAGTTGAGGACAGAAATTCGGCTAGGAAAAAAAATCTAAACCCTAGATCAAATTTGTGTTGTTCTTCATTTTGTATTCACAATTTGAAATTCGGTTGGAAAAAAACCCAGCCAAACCTTATTGTATTCTTCGAAAAACACACAGTTCGGCTGGAAAAATAAATTATCGGCCTACATGTGGTGTTCTTTATTTCGTAGTCCCAAATTCAAATTTGACACATAACCCCAGCCGAACTATACTGTATTTTTCAAATAACACATGGTTCGAATGATAAATTTTTTTGTCGACATAGCCGCACCATGTGTTATTTTTCGTTTGGTAGTCACAAATTAAGATTCAGCTAGGAAAAATAACAAAACCATAACCGAACTTACTGTGTTCTTTGTATACGAGGAACAACACTAGGTTCAGTTAGAAAATTTTTATCTATCTAGCCAAACCTTGTGTCGTTCTTCGTTTTGTAGTTACAGATTAAAATTCGGTTGCGAAAAATAAAAACCCTGGTGTGTTCTTTGTTTTTTCGTATACGGAGAAAAACACAAGGTTAAACTGGAAAAAAAAATTGTCGACCCAGCTGAACCTTGCATTGTTCTTCTTTTTATAATTAAAGATTCAAATTCGGTTGAGAAAAAAATTCATAATACTAAGTCAAATCCAAATATAAGCATTCAAAGTAATTGAACTAATACCTAATTACCAATAATAATATAAGGGAAATTGTGACATTAAAAACATATATTAGTATGTGGCTTTGATTTTTACTACCAAATAATCCTATTTTGTTGTCTTTGAGTAGACCTCAAAACAAGTTTCTTTTGATAATGTGTTTTAGGAGCTGCAGGAATTCTAGAAAGGTTGTGGTATAAATGAAATAGATTCATTTCATAGTAAATTCAATAACTCTTATCCTAATATTTTCGATAATGGCTATAATTCCTTCACTTGATTTGTATTAATAATTTAAATTAGTTTAGCTAATTAAGTATTGTTTTTATATTAAATCAAGGAATTTTATATAGAGTTATTAGGTCAAAGTTAGAGTTAAAGATTCTATTTTTAGAGGGAAGAAGAAAAAGAACGAGATCTAAAGAGTCATCTATGGATAGGTCAAAGGTGAAAATTCCTAGCCTGTTTGGGTTTCACAATATCTACGACTAAGAATTGATGAACTCCAGCCAAACTCAGGGTCTCTAGTTTTTTTGGAAGGCTACCGCCTAAGGTTAAAGTCTCCTTTTTTGTAGACACGGTTTGTTCTTCATAAATGAAGAACAAACCCAAATATGAATAGGAAAACATGAATTGTAGTCGTATATGAGCTAGAAATTCAAGATAATTTCATCGATTGTGGTCCCGTTTTATAATCAGCTAGGTTTTAGGAGATATTTTATGACCAGTACACTACAGTTCAAAAAAGTATGTAAACTACATTCTTTATGGCTAGCAAACAATCTACGGCTTGAAAAATTTCGACATAAAAAAAAGATATATATAGAGCTAGGAAGCACAACCTACGACTAGCAAGTTTTGACATAAAATAAATTGTCTAAGGCTAAGTCGTACGATGAGATTTCCTTGTGGTATCTGGTTTAGGTTTTTATTTACGAAGAACAAAATGTGTATTTACGGTTATGAGTTCATCATTTCCTAGCAGTAATATTGTTAAACCTATATACAACTAGAAAATTCTTGTTCGACCTAACCTTGGTATGTAATTCATCATTAATTCATCATTAATTCATCTTCTATAATGATGAGTATGAGTACTCGATTTTAAAATGAGTAATTCAAATTTCCCCATTCGTAGGACAAAAAAAGAATAATATGATTTTGGAGTAAAGGATACTAAGGTAAGTTTTTTATAAAGGTAATTTTTTGTACTTCTTAAGTTTTAGACACCTCTTAACCCACAAACTAATCTATCATCTTGCAGCAGCTCCGCTAGAATTCAGAAGCCCTTAACACTAATTTCTTCTTTTTTAAATGTGTTATGTTATCTGGACTTTGTAGATAGCAAAGTCGTTGTTAGTTGTTACAACTAAACAAAGAAAGACCGGAAATATTGCACTGAACCCCTTACAACATTTCCAATAGAAGGTGTAAATTTTACTTTTCCGTGACACATGAGATTTTAGATTCCCATTTAAGATAAATTCATCTCCAAT